>JAMKCH010086502.1:0-103584 GCA_023653785.1 Ophioderma brevispina | reverse complement strand
TTAGCGGGATAAAAGGCTACTAAAGGCATACTTGCTTTTGTTGTTAAAAATGAATGTGACTGCGACTTGTTCCTGGTTTTGTAGAAGTGGGTCACATATTAGCAAGGAGGCATTCCCTCACAAGACCGAATTCTTCAAAGACCGAACTAATTATCTCATTGACAATTCCATTCATAAGGATTTAGATTAAGTCGCACTTCCGAATTGACAGTTCATCTTGTTCATCTTTACCGCATTTTGTCTGATGTACACAGCGGGGTGTGGCGCCAGCAGGGAGCTAGCAGGTTCAGCAATGACTCGCATGTTAATATGTTTTACGTGTTTTTTTCCTCTTTATTTTCAAACTCTCCCTATTATCTAAGGCATCCGCTTTCACAAATGTTCATATTTTTCCTGTCATCAAAACTATATCTGGGCACTCACATTATTTACTACGTTCATTAACTAATCACATAAAACCACCCCTATGGCCCTGAACCCTAACACCAACGCGTAGCAACGCCAGAGCCATGGCAGCACCTTAATATGTGTATTTCCATTCAATAGGCAATTAGCGCGTCTCTCAAATTCACTTAATAGGATAACCCCGGAGATTATAGTTCGGTCTTCCAAAATTCGGTCCTCTGGAGGGTCACCAGCAAGGACACTCATATGAATGATCTTTGGCTGGGAGAAAACCTTACTGTTTATAATAAATACAGCATTTTGATCTATACCACATTATCTATAATGAAGCCAATAACCTAGTTGGGATATGTATGTAATTAGTAGTATTATACCAGTGACAACTTTAGAATTATAATTTATATAGAATACAGCACTGGCAGAAGGATACTATCTGCAGCATTACTAATGGGGAGTTTCTGTAACCTGACCCATCTGACACACTTTTTTCTGACTCACTTATGAATTCGGAAACCTTAACAGAATAAACCTGTGCTTTATTCTGTGAATGGTTTCCAAATTCATAAGTGTGTCAGAAAGAACTGTGTCAGATGGGTCAGGTTACAGAAACTCCCTTACTAATGGGTACACCTAATATTGACCATGTCCACACTAAACGTACATGGCTTCATCCACTGTGTTCTGGTGACATAACTGAAATTCTCCTTGAAACTTATGGATTTAGTAAGGTTAACTTATGACAATATACAATTCTTTTTCTTATTTTTCTTGGACTTTGATTTTAATTTGCTCCCATGGCTCTGTGATCTTTGCATGTGAGGCCTTGCCCTGTATGTTTCTACATAGCGGATCCTTGGCCCTGCCATACCATTGCCCCTTTGGTAAAAGAAATCATCATATTCATCATCGGATGAAGATGAACTGCTATAATAGTCCTCATAGTCTCCTGTGTGCCTTCTTTGCCTATACCTCTCTACATGTTGGTGTTGCAAGGCTATTTCCGAGTAGGACTTTCCTGCCACTCTCTCAGAGTGATAGGCTTCTACACTCCGATTAAAGTGGGGCATAGGGGGCCTGCTCGGTGAGCCACGATTTCTAGGATGTGTTCCGTAGTGACTTGCATTGTCTGACCTTGCTTTCTCTTTTCTGTAAGAATCATGTTTACCAGCATAGCCATTCCTATGTGGACTGCTGTGCGATTCTGATCTGTATGTGGCTTCAACATTTGCTCTTCGAGGTTTCATGTCCTGTCTTGACCCACCAATAGTGTTTGTGGCAGTTCTTATCTCACTTGTTGCTCTCCGCCTGTTCACTTTATCAGTATGTGGGCCATCTGTAAACCTGGATTCAAATGGGTCTTGTTTGCGCTCATGCTTTGTTGCAAGGCTTTGTGAAGACCCACTTGCTCGTCGTTTCTCTTGTACTGTTCTCACACTGCTTCGTCGCCTATCTTCAGCTGCATTTCGCTGCTGTTGTCTTAAGTCAGGCAACGAACGTCTCAACAAGTTCCTTGATCTATGCACAGCACGTCCCGATTCCACCTCTCTATCATCAGCAGTCGCAACTGACAAATTATCTAAATTCAAATCTTGCACGTCGATTGGCTTTCTACTTCTCGCTGCCTCTAACTTTTCAGTTTCTGTTTCTTCCCTTGAAACTTCACCTCGACTGCATGCACTACTGCAGTATATGAGTCCATGCTTTGGCAAGAAAGGGTGACCAAGCAAGGATTTGTTACAAGTACAACAGGAGAAGCATTTCTCTGTGGCATGCCAGTGTTGGCCTTCATGGGACATCTGTCCCTGGTCCACACCTATGGCTTCTCCACATGCATCACAATACTCTGCAAACATTGTTTCAAAGCACTGGCAACAGTAAGGACGACCTTCACGCATGATGTATCTCTGCCCTCCGAGTTGGGTATCACATTCAAAACAGCAGAAGTGTTTCATGTGCCAGCTGCGTCCCTCTGCCTCTGTGCATTCATCAGCAAAGATGATCTGAAAAGTTGAGTAGATCAAATAAGAAGCATAAATGATCCAATTATTTACACATATTTAAAGAGGGCATATCCATATGCACTTTACTTTCTGTCTTTCATGCTCTAGTTTCCAAAACACTTTCCAAACCTGTTTTCTGTTGTTTGTTTGTGAATCTATTAATCATGTGTTAACACATAAGTGCAATATGTACATGTCATAGCTTTGTAAAGGCACATAGCAACTGTACAAATTATGGCGCACAAAACCTAATGCAGGAGATCAAAAACCCACATTGAAATAAATAAAAGTACAACAATTATTGGGAGGGGTTTTGTTGACACTTAGTGCTTTGGCACTGGTTCATTTCAGTATTTTAAAAAAAATACTCAAGTGAATTGGTTAATTTTTTAAAAATTATGTGGGTGTTCCTATCATTTATTCCTGTTTTAATTTACGAGAATAATAAGGAGGTTTAGATGCACTTGTGATTGTGTACTTGTATGCAGAACAGGAGTTTTTTGTTTGATCAATCCATAACAAAAAAATTCCACTAAGTACATGCACACACCTCGTGCATAGTATCTAAACCTCCCTAATATCTGCGAGTCTTGGCTTCGACTATGCATAATGGTTGGGCTAACTTAGGGACAACATCACATAATAATGTTTATGAATTACACTTCCATTTATTAGATAGCATGAGGGGGAACTATCAATTATTCTTTTGCCTTGTCTGAATACAACATATGAAAGTCTGTCACACACCTAGCTCAATTTCAGAGTTTCCTTAGAATCCAATGTACCATTTTGTCGCAAATAGAAATTATGTATAATAAACTGCCCCATAGACTGCTGTGCAAATAATTTATAGTAGCCGCAGAGGATGCTTGAATTTTGTTATATCTTCATTATGAAACCGAAATCAGTCAAATGTTCTTCAGGTGTGTGTTGAAAAATACAAACTATTTGAGTGGTACCAAAGTCTCACATTTGATGTGTGAGTGGTAGGGTCAATATTGACAACCAGCAAGTGCTCTTTTAATATCAATTTCAGGATTAATTTAATTTGAGGTGAGATGAGGAGATGAAATCAACCTAAAAGTGAAACTTCTAACACTTCAACATTTTGGTTTGGTCCCTCATGGGTGGAGCTAATTGCATGACTTTCTTTAAAGGTGCAACGAGAGATTTAACATATCACGTGTCCCCAAAAAAAATCGAAAGATTTTTGCCCTGATGTAAAGCTTTCCATCATAAACAAACCCCATCTGAAAGAATTAAGCTGAGAAATGTTTCTTTGGTACAAAAATTGTGAAATTTCTAATTTCGTATAGGAGCAAATACGAAATTCAGCCTATGTTTTATATTGAAATAAGCAAATAAGAATCACCTTTTTTCTCTCTTATAAGTCATTTCTGTAGTCAAATACAAGGTAAGAAATCTATTGAGTGTCTAGTCTATATGAAATTACTTTTATGACACAATATTTGGGTGCCTCAAAATATCTCATTGCACCTTTAAATAGAATACACACAGTTAATTCTAAGGCATTGAAGTAAACTAATACAGTAATTTTGATTGCAAACTTTCTCCGAAAAAGAAGTCTGCACAGTAAAAGGGGAATACCCTGAACCAATTACTGCAATCCTATTTACTTTGTTCCAAATGGACATTGGCTAAAGCTGTTAATCTAATTTACACATGAAAGGAAATGGAAATAAAGGTGTAGCATTAGAGAGAAAAGAGATTAGAGTATTCCCTCAGTTATGGCCGGCCTCCCAGTGGAATTTGTCCACTCCTTTGATATGGAGATGCAGTAATTATTGCAGAAAAGGGCTCCTGGCTAAAGAGCTGTAATTAAACTCTTCACCAAGAGAAAATTCTCCCTCTCGCACACATTTCTTGATCCAAACAGTTCACTTTATATTTAACTGCATTACTTTGCAGGATTGAATTTTTTCTAAACTCGAGTTACGAGGACCAAGTTCAAGAAATACTTGCATTCCTGAGCTCTTTCCATGTTCCTGCACTAGAGAAACTATTTTTGTGGAATTTTGACCTCCTTTTATTGGCCCTATACTGTAGTGTCTAGGCTCAGTTCTCTGCTTACCTCATCACATGCTGCGCATCTTGGCTTGAGGGACTCTGCATGGTGCCTTCCGCAGTACACCTTGCCGTCCTTGTAGAAATAGATGAGATCTACCAGGAGTTCTTTGCATACACAGCACACAAAGCAAGATGGATGCCAGCAAGCATTGTGGCCAGCTCTTGAGGCAGATACAGCCATGTCACCACCGCATATAGCATTGCCACACTGTAGAGAGATTCAAGCAAAATAAAAATAAGGTGGTTGAAGGACTTGGAATATATGGTGCATCACCATTTACAAGGGGGGTGATTGAGTTTGTGGAAAAATCCTGAATTTGGTCAAAAAATCGTGAAAAATCAGCATTAAATTGACCTAAAATGCTTAGAATTGGGCTGAAATTAAAGTTGTGGACATTTAAAAAATAAAAAATCCTGATGAATCACACCCACCTTCATTTATATTTTCAATTGAACTGTACTCTATAGTGGTAAAAATGTTATCCAATTTCTAGAATTTATTTTCCAAGTTGAAACAATATAAAAAGAGCTACAATTCTGTATACATCTGGTTATGCAGATATAGGTTACTGAAAAGTTATATTTTTTAGAAAAGGTCCAAATACAAATATTTTTTTTAAAGACTTGTATCACAATTTAAAATTATTATATAGAAGCTCGGAGAAAACTGGCGAGCACAGAACTAAATAAAGACGAAAAATACACGGTCTCGAACCCGGAGCCTCTCGCTTTCTAGGCGTGAGAAATACCATGGGCCCACAGAGGACTGTGTTATTGTGGATACCAGTGAATGAGCACTAATGTATTTCAGTCTTTATTTCAGAGTTCAAGCGGCCGTAATTATATTTTTTGTATTATAGAATGGGAGGGCCCTCCAATTCTATAATACAAAAAATTATAAAATTATGGTAAAATTATAGCATTTGATTGTAATTACCACACATCTCAAAATGTTAATTTGTACATTCCTACTCATTCTACATGATTTATTTCCACCATCTCAACTCCTATGCAAAGGATCTCCTTTTCTTTCTTTCTTTCTTTTTTGGCTCACATATGTCCAAAAGTCACTTGTATTGTAAAATTGTAACCCTTCTAAATATTTTTCATTTTGAAGAGAATATTTACAAGTATAGTAAGCACACACTACAATATGTCACTACTCCAGATTCCATTGCCATATATATACAGAACAGAGTACATTCAATGTGGTAAAGAGTGCCCTCTTCTTTTTGTCCATTAACTATGTGTATCCAAATTATTAAGTTCAAATTTATTTAACTGCTCAAATTATATAATGGTAATATTAACAGAAAAAGCCAAAGGCCATATTAAGTAAATTAACTATATCAGAGCCCTAGAGGTAATACAATTTACCTAATATCTGAATTGACTATTTCAGATTTTAGTAAGTAACTCTACGTTTAAATGTGAATCAAATTCTCAAGTCAATCCAATATCCCACTATTAGTTTCAAATCACAAAATAATCAGGTAAGTGTGTGCCTAATCCCAGTTTATCTGGCTTAATCTGCAGCTGCCACACAATGGTACGTCCACCCCCCCCAAATACGTTACCCCTAAGGTGGCATTTAACCTTAAAGTGATCGGACAGGAATCACATTGTGCCTTCCCTTACAGATAGCCATCTTTCTTATAGTGTGGTTCAGACCTGTGTTGCAACTAACCTGTGCTATAAGTCAAGATTTTTTTCTAAAAAATGGCACTTCTCCTTGAATTGCCCAGGCCAACTTAAATGGCAAATTCGTAACGCCAATAAAGTCCGACTAACATCCCTCCCCTATACTTTCTTCCGTCCAACTCGCATGATCAAGCATAGAGATCGGTATCAAAACTAAAATGGATACCTATCTTGCCCTTTTATCCTCAACTTGTCCAAGAATATTTTTTTCCCAACCAATTCCACTAACCTCCACATTATCAACCACAGCTGTCCATAGGGTTCCCATATTTTAATCTCTCACAGTGCCCATAGCCATTTTGATCAAGACTAGTTTTGAATGAAAAGAAAAGCTTAAGAAATGTCATTCCATTGGCTTTTTCTCCGCTCTATTCTACCCAATTTGTTTATCTAAGGGCTGTCTTTACAATTTGATTTCCTATCTTAAACGTGGTAAATAACATGTTGACCACACGCCACACCTGCACCCTAATTTGACACCCTTCTTCCATAAGATGTTCAAGGTATCATTTGCAGTGGAATATGATGGACTTTTCTTATTCTCCCCTTTTCCAATTTCTATTATTTGAGCAATTGAGATATTAAAATGGTGCAAATTTAGCAATATTGGGCCGATTTAAAACCCGTTGCGTCTGGCCACAGATTTATCAGTTATGGTTTACAATTTTTGCGGTGAAGTAGGCTTTAACTCACAATAACCACCTAAAACCGGCACTCGCAAATTTGACATTCCCATCTGTCAACTTTTTAATTGTGCTAATAATTTAACGTCATACAGGCAATGTCATTCTAATAGATATTTCAAGTGTCTTGCAAAGCGTTTAAAAGGTAAAGTTGTTAAGACCGGGTTTTCAGTGGCTTTTTAACACTTGGATAAGGTTCACGCCTTCGGGATAAACACCCTTTTCTTTGGCAAGCTTCTATGCTGTGTTCCTCTATAGACTCTATTCTGCAGCTACATGATACTGACCTCAATAGCACCACAGCCGCCAGAGTAAGGGGCACCGGCCTTCGTCCCCCTCCCCAGGGCTTCTCTCTTTCTCTGTGAGCTAAACAACCGAAGCTCTCGCTTTTCTTCTTTTTCTTCGCTGAGCCCATCTGCAGTCGGAACTTCATTGTCGTGGGAGGCCTGTTGGAGGAGCGACTTGATGCGGTATTTCTCCCCCTCGCTGTTCACCGGTAAGGAATCTTGTTTCCTCTGGGAAGCGCACACATGTAATTGGTGAACCTGAAGAGAACAAATGAAAAGAAAATGACAAATTTTCCATTGAAATTACATTTCAAAGGCTGCCAAGAATTTTCAATATCCACTCTACTTTTACTCAAGAACAAAACAAGTTTTTCGCTCTCAGTAATGTGCTTGTAAAAGCACACTGCTCATCTGCCTATCAAACGTAGCATGAACCGGTAAAAGAACTCCTCACAAGCAAAAAAAAAAAAAAAAATCAGCAATGAAGAATTTTCCTTCAAATATTCGTTGGTTGCTATCATTTTTCTTGTCTTCTCCAAATCTAAGTCACCTCTATGAGCTTACTCCTGTGGCAGTGCTTTGTCGAAACCGTTTCAGAAATCTTAGCGTCATTATTATTCAACTACTGGGCTTACACAGTTTTTACCATATTCAGAGAGTCATTCTTTTGGTGTTGATGTTAAGGTCACAGTAAGAAATAAGGTGCTTACAAAAGTTTTAGAAACAAAATACATGTATATGATGCCAGTATACAGTATTTATCAAGTATATACTGATATGCTTTAAGTTCAAACTAAGTGTATAGCATTACCGACTATTTTACCCCGTGTGATCAGATCAACGTGCTCCCCACTGTCTGAATGAGAGTAAAGAGTGAGGAAGAATAACTGTGTGCACTTGATAGTGCCCAAAACGACTTAGGGTTGTGTTCAGTTAATACCTGGTGTGTGGAAGAAGGTGACCAGCTTCACCGCTAGATAATTGCTTCCTACCCCCAATGCAACAGATAGGCTACAGGACTAGAATAAACTACTCAAGAAAGATAATGGAGATGTGTAGGCTTTCATAGCCTGGGCTTCACACACCTACACTCCATTCTTAAAATTTATTGTTTTTTTTTTCACTTTCTTTCAACTTTTTCTTCTCCTCTCACCCACATACACAAACACCCACTCACACACAAACATATCATGCGTGCAAGCATGCACACACACACTCCTGCACTGCACTTATTCATTTCGTAAGATGCACACTCAGCATTAACCATGGGAATGTTAATTGATTGTTCAACTCCTCTAGTGATTCCCAATTTACTAATGTAAGAACCATGTTCCTTATAAAGCAGTTATCATCACGCTCACAGTTGGCTTGAGAAAAAAAAAAATGATAAAAATGGTGACATAATCTTAGCTTAATAGTTCTTAAAATATTTAAAACAAACTCCTGACACTCATCCATGTAGTAGTGATGATTGTAATGATACTCTTGACATCTGCAGTGCTGTTTATTAGGATTGCGAGGCAGTTTAATTCCATCACTCGCTGTTACAATGTATTCTGACCATAGACATTGCACAGATTAGCATCTAATTTCATCCACCCAAAAAAATGCCAAAAGGTAGCGCAATCAATCTAAATAGATCACTTCTAACATACTTACACCCAAATATTAATATCAATACCTGTACCCCGGTAGAGTCCCATGAGCGTACCTAAGAATAACCTACGTTCCAATGCGAGATGATGGGGAAAATAGGCAAAACTAACCTCTATACAGTAAAACAAGCTCTTATGGAGAAAAGAAGTCTTTCCTATTGGTGTTTTTTAGGGAGATCAAGAGGTTGGACTCCCATGTGTAACAACAACAGCACGGCCCTAATCAACGCCAATATTTTGATAACTACAGGGATATTGGTAAATTAATGAAAGAAACAGGATGACAAGAGTAGAAAGTATTCTGATGTGAGTAAATTTGTAAGCGGAAGATGTTTCTCACACAGCACCACATTACAGGTGAGCCGAATGAAAGCGCGCCAGGAAATTCCATAGGTGCGTGTTAAAACAACGCCATAATTTGGATTTGACTTGATGATTGTGTTGATTCCACTGAACCGGGGGGGAGTGGGTCTGATAGGCGAGGGAAACTCCTGCTTGCATGACAAAACAATTCATCCTGATCACTCATCGAGGAAAGTCAATAACCCAGGCTGCTTTATGTATACATTCAAAATTCTAAACCGACATCACATCTCAATTTTGGTCAAAGGGACTCCTGACTTTATCTTGCTAGGGTAACAGTGAAATAGCTTTAGTGTATTACCTTTATGGCCCGGGAAAGTCTAAGCAGTATTCCAGTTCATAAATGACATGCATACCTGGTGTCATTATCAGGTAGAGTTTAGCATAAGTTTTGCAACCATAATGTATGCATGTTTAAAGTAAAACATTCACTGTCAATTCTTGGAATAAGTCAGTACAAAGTGTTTCCTAACGGCATTAATTTAATTAAAAGAGAGGTGAAAGACATATCCCGAACAGGAACATTTATTTTTTAGTTTATCTAAGATTATCAACATCTCTATAACACTTATAAAGTCTTTGAAGTCTCTATCTATGCAACACTTCTTTCTCACATCCCATCTAAGAAGTTACCACCATTGGGATACATGTAGACTCTTTCACATGCTTAGTAGCATCAGAAACTTTCAGACAAAGACAACGTACATGAGCTCCTTATACACTTTGTCAAACATAACAACGGTGGCGCTTACATAGGAGGGCACGTTTTCATCTAGCGCACACACGCATGTGCAAAAATATTGGTCCATTTTCATTCTTCAATTAATTGTTGTCATCAATTCACTGCTTGCGTACTTTTCAAGACATTTTCTAGCAGCGAATTTGTTGATTTTATTACCTAATGTTGCCGTTTTTTCAAGAGCGTTTTGACTCTCATAATATCGGCCGCATAGTCTCTCGTAACCTCAGTGTAATACAATTTCTTCTTTGACTTTGTGTGCTTTGTAACCTCCATGCGTCACCTCCCACTCCTCATTTGACCATTAAGAAAAAGTGTGATAAACTTTAATGCTCAGCCTCACGAAGCGAAAGCCTAGTTAAAACGTTTGGATTGGATAGGATGGGCAACTAAAAAAAAAGTACTTGTCACGACTGCAAATCGAAAGTATCAATGTTAAAATTTCGAAGTGATTACTTACATGTTGATCAATTGAACGAAACGTAACCTTCATCAAGTGAATATTCCCTCACTCCCAGCAAAATAATACAGGTCTAGTGCCAGGATTATCAAGATATGTCACGTCCCTCATGTTCCCACAAGCAAAGTAAAAATAATTTGCCAATGCCGATGGCAAAGTGACAAAGCAACCCCTTGTTTTCAATCCTTCCCACGAGCTGGACATTGAGAGTGCATCGACCCAAGCTCAACAACAAGTCCAAAGCTTCGATAGAGAAATTTAAAAGTTCATCTTGTAAATCAAATCCAAATGACCAATTGTGTTCCTGTTACATATGTTCAGTAAATTTCATGTATCTTGCGTCGGAGCTTGTTATAACCCCCCCCGCAAAACACCAAGGGACATGTCCCGAGTGTAAAGACGTATACTCTCTTGTTCAAACAATTGTATCAAACATGACTGGAGCAGGATGAAATTCAGATCGTAAATTACACGCACAAGAGGTTCGTCAAAAGTCCACGGTGCCCTTCAAAAGAAAATACAATCTACAAACAATGATGGAAATCACTGGACTTAAATTAAATGGAATCTTCCAAAACCTCTGATGGTTATTCCTCCTCAGCTTCATCTGAAGAAAATGAAAGCTGAGGCGACCGCCTGGACATGTTAATCATCGGCGATTGCAATGTTGAGGGATCTAAAAGAATACACTTTCAAAGACACCCATGTGGATTTAGATGGCGCTAAAACGGTCTTAGATATTATCCGCGAAATTAACTGTTTTGATGGGCATCACCTTTATCGCAATATCATCATTCATTGTGGAACAATGACCGTCGCGAATAAAAATCTCCAACGAAAGACATTGTTGAAGCTATGGAAGCTGCTATAACATTCATCATGATCTCTTCCCCAGCTACCATCGGTCACATTTCTGCTGTTTTTTCCCCACCGGCGATAAGTCCCACACTGAACCAAGCCATAGATACACTCAACCATGAATTGAGAGAAATGGCTACTCGACTTGTTGTGGTTTCAATAGATGCAGGCTCAACATTATTTATCGCAATGGAGATGTTGACAGCTCCCAGTTTGTTGATGGTCTACATCTCGTGACCGCGGAAATGAGACCTTCGCCGCGCAATGGCTGATAGTGTTCCTAGTCTTGTAAGAAATATCAAACCCTGACAGTGTACAAGACTAGAAAGAGAAAGGAACCTTCTCAAAGTCACCAGTGAAGTCGACGACTATACTTCGAATTACATCATTGCGAATTTTCCCCACCGCGGATCTCGCGCGGGACTTTCCGATAAACCGCGTCCAAATTGGCATAAAAAGCATCATGATCAAAACGCAAATGCTGCTTCTCAAGAGCGACGACGTCATACTCTGTTGTTAAATTGTGTCTCTGTACACACTCAAAGGGACTGTTTCCATAAAAATAGATTACGATGTCTGGCGTGTAACAAATTAGGTCACAAAGCTAACTACTGTAAAAACACAAATAGTCCTAAATGAGATGTAGGCCATTCCTCTCTTGCGAGTGCCGACACCAATGTTGTTAGTAGTGTTTTGAGCGAAAATGATTTTTGTGTTTTCAAATGCAGTTAGATCAAAGTCGGGACAGCCGGTTTGTAATGAATCTATTGTCAAGTGTCAATACTGCAAATCATACATATCCTCTTTGGAAATAATTGTGTTAAGTAGGTTTGATAAGAGTACGTTCAACTCCACAATAGCAAAGTCCCTGATCTAAAAACAAAGGTATTAAATTTCCCAACCCTGAATATAATAGTTTAGATTGGTAAATTGATGAGTTCAGGCATCTGTGTGGCCAAACATTTTGATAGATATGTGTTAATGAAACACTCTGCGATCAAACAGTCACAGATATGGAAATAAAGTTAAATGGGTTTAATATCCTTAGATGTGATCGTACACGTGATGGGGGTGGGGTTGCTATTTACATCATGAATGTTTAACTTCAAACGTAGAGATTATTTGTGTATAAAGCTGTTGAATGCGTATTTTGGGTTGAAATACACCTCCCCACACTATTTCTCATCTTAAGTATTTGCCCTATTAATCCTGATGGGAAAATAACCTTTAAAAAAAAATCCGCCAGTCTTTCCACTATGTTAACGAATGCGTCCTAATGAAGATAAAGAAATAGTGCTTTTTGTGATTTTCATTGGTGATTTTTTATGTAAATATCAAGTGTTAAATTGCAAGTTGATATTTAAAAATTTGTTTGCGATATGCACGCATTCAGCAGTTGATTAACTTCCAACTCGTGTTTACTTCACATAGAAACCATTATTGAATCTCTTTTTTACGTCTATGTCTGAGTTATACAATAGAGTTGGTGTCATTCAAACATCACGAGTGATTCATTTTATGATTTATGCTGTAAGAAATTCTAGGCCTATAAAAGGCAAGCATAAGACTATAACGTACCGTTCATTTTATATTTTGTATTTAAACAGCTTCGTTTCTGATTTGTCAAATGCCATGGTGTGATATTTTGAAAATTGATGATGTTGATGAGGCACTAAATATGTGGAATTTATGTTGCTTGACGTGTTGACCGACTTACCTAAAAAGTCTAAAAGAGTTAAGGGATCACCAGCACCCTGGTTTGATAGTCGAGCTTAAGCAGAGTAATGTTCCATGAGACTATCTCATCGTAAATTGCCATCTTTCTAACAATACGCCGACTGGCGTGCGTATAAACTGCACGGCAACCAGGTAACGCGTATGGCTAGAGATGCTAAATGTAACTACTACAAAGATCTTATTAATACAGGTTTCCACGATCCATAATCTATTTCAACTTCTGAAATGTAATTCCCTCTAAAATATATCCAATCCATCTTCTATTTTATATGATGGTAAGTTTTAAACCTCTGAAATGACATTGCTAATGCTCAATCACATTTCACAAGTGTTTACCGATAATTGATTGATAACAATGCTAGTAGCTGTAAATGGGGAGAATGGTGATGTTATAACATGGTCCACAAGTTTAATATACCCTTGATGGGGATAAAACCTCACTTGATATGATGCCCAAATTTCGTGTGATTTTTGTAATATAAAGATATACGTGCAATGATTTCAAAGAAGGCTTTGGCCTGGAATGAAATCACTAGCAAGATTTTGAAATGTGCATGACCAATCATTGTTGCGAGTTTAACATATATCATTAATCTGTCTTGTCTATGGGAATCTTTCCGAAATTATGGAAAGAAGCCATAGGTGACCCCACTTCACAAAATGTAGACTAGAGGAGCTAATAATTACAGGCCCATCCTATTACTCCTGCTGTAAGTAAGATTATTGCAAGAAGCTGTACTAAACATATTTATGCATCTATTACTGAGAATTGTATACATAAAATGTTCATCAATCAGGTTTTCGTCCTGGCCTTCTTCGAACCGCTTTAAGGTGATATGGTCGTGACTTTGCTCTCATGTATAAATAATTGCACATGATTGGTTCGCCTTTGTTGATCTCAGAAAGGCGTTCGATAATGGAAATCATGACATTTCTGATTGAAAAGATTCGTAAAATCAATGCATCATAATTTACCCTAAATGGTTTGAATCTTACCTAACTGGGAGAATTCAAAGGGTGTCTTTTCAAAGGTTCTATTTCAGTCCCCTTCCAATTAATATGGAGTTCCACAGGGCATGTATTTTAGGGCCACTTTTATTTCTGATTTTTAAAAATGATAGCCAAATTTAATAAGACATGGTAAGGCTCGATTTATTCTGATGACCCACACTGTACGTTAGTGGGTGTAATTAAATGTGATTTCCTAATGAAACTGAGTAAGATCTTTTGTGCAATTGATGAATGGCTAATGTTAACAACTTCTCCTCAATACAAGACAAACAAGTGTAATGCTATTGGTAGTGGTTCAAATTACTTTTGCAAATAGTATGCTTTTAAATTTAGAATTAAATTGTGAACTAAAAAGTCAGAATTTTAAATGTCGAGTGTCACATTGACAATGAACTACTTTGGCATAATCTGTCACAGTGTGGTACAACGGTTTTTAACAAGATGGGGCACCTAAAGGCGGCCGCAGGTGTTTCTGCTCAACACTCTTAATGTTCTTTACAAATGTTATGTCAACCACACTTTGACTACTGTGTACTGTCTGTTTGGTATGTTCGGTGAGTGTGCACAAACTTAATGTTTACAAAACGTTGCGCAAGACGTATCCTGTCAGTTAACTCCCTCACTTCGTCTAATGTTCTGTTTTTCCACTATTAAATGGGATTCGCTATTAACTCGCTCACTACTTTAAAATGTCTTTTAATTAAAATGCCTTAAACAACATCGCACCCACTTATCTTTGCAAAGATTTCATTCAATATATATCTAATATGCATAACGTAAATACCAGGCAAGCTGCAGCTGCCACTTGTCTCTTCCACATTTCCAATGGCTCTGATACTCAAGGTTTTAAAGTCCTCTTTTTCTTAGAATGGTGTCAAGTTAATGGAACAAGCTGATTTTGCCATACGGAAAAAAAAAAAACTTTCACCAAGTGTGGCCGTGTTTTTAAACCAAAATTTTAAACAATAATGTGTTTAATATATGGCATCACATGTTCGATTTATTTCGATGTGTATGGAACAGCTTGACTTTGCCCGTAGACTCACTAAGTGTTGGCAATGTTTTAAACAAATGGTAAATAATTGTTTGTGCAAAAGCCATCGTGCAATATTTTACATATCGTGTGAGCATATTAGTTTATCTGTAATGGTGCGTGATTGTTTTTGGTATTTTAATTGTTAATTTAGGGGCTTTTTACTTTAATACTATTTTAATAACTGGTGTGTGGTGTGTGTGGTGTGTGGTGTGTGCGTGTGTGTGGGGTGTTGTTTTGTGTGTGTTTTTGTGTGTGTGTGTGGTGTGTGTGTGTGGGTGGTGGCTTGTGCATGTGTGTGTGTGCGCACGTAACACCACACACATCACACGTGCGTACGCACGCGTGTATGTATTTGTGTTTGTTTTGTGCGTTTGTATGTAGCGTGACGTTTTTGTGGTAATGTGTTAGTTTTGTATTAAAGGGTTATTATTTAACTTTTGTATATACTTTGTGCATACAAATTTTTAAACTCTATGATATATATTGGTTAAGTGATTTATGTTAAAATGTTGTTAATATTTGTATAGTGTGATGCCGGGGCCCCGTGTAAGATCAGCGTTAGCTGAATCGGGTAACCCTGGTAAAGCTAATAAATAATAATATAACATAATAATAAACTTGGATTTGAAAAGGTCTATTAAAACCTTACATATACAGTTTGAAGGAGAAACAATGTTAACAGCTACATTCTCAAAGGAAGATTGCAACAGAATACCAACTATAAGCTTTACAAGTCAAACTCAAACCATACGGTGTTTGGTGGCCCAAAGACCAAAGTAAGAAAGCAATTTCAGAAAATGACTTTGCAATCAAAATGACTAAAATATAAATTTGTAGTGTCCCAAATAGAATTTTTCACAAGCTTACTTTTTATGCAGAGGCCTTTATTTGCACATGCATTATCCGCCATGTGAGTGATTTGAAGAACAAATCCAACATAATAGGGCCTATACACTTGTAACATGGATGTGAGACAACATCAGAGACAATACCGTCTTATCAGAACACTTTGACATTCACAGAGCATATTGGTTAAGTTATAACCACCTGCTATGCACACTGTGACTACTCATACATGACACCCCCAATACCATGATTCCCTGTACAATGATACCATGACGTTGATATTCTCTTGACCGGCAAGGGAGAACAATAATAACTCAGGACTCTATTCCTTAAGACCATCTGATGATTAATATTCTGTGACGAAGATGAGAATTTAGCAGCGTAACACAGACCCTCTTTTGACCCCGAAGCTGGTAAACTTGAACTCTTTGTCAGAAATTTTTGCACATATCTTAATATAATGACAAAAATGGATGGGAATGTTGAGACCGAAAATTGGATACCGGGTAATGGAGACTCCTCCGATGTTGAGTGGTGGTGTTTCAAGTAACAGCTTTCATGCAAAAAGTCACCGCAGAATAAGTGCGTTATAGAATGACATGCCTTGTTAAACTTGTAAATAAAGCATCGTTGACGACATAACTCATTAATGGAAACACGCATATGTTTCTCTATCCCATCAGATGAAGCTACCTAATGCGACCACCAGCCCTCAAATTCGGACACGTGTGGTACAGTACAAAAGATAGCTATGGCGCAGTAAAGTTTAATTGGCATACGAGGCATCACTATCAATGCATCTGGCTTCCTCTTCAACCTGGCAAGCCGCTCTTCGCTAGTGGCCACATCACACCGCTGGCTCAGGAAATGCTGCCCTATGCCTTGACTAGATCCATAAACAGAATGGCTCACTTCACGTGTGATTGGTTACCCAAAAAAAGACGCATAGGAAAACATAAGACACCCGATAGGCGCACCAAACAGCTCCACTGAGACCCTCAAAATTTATATCCATACACCTGTACACCATAATTTTTTGGACTTCCATCAATAGATGGCATACGCAGGGAGGAATTTCCACGAAGGCTGCAGCTTTAAAAAATAATAATATTGATCTATATCTTTTAAGAGCAAGTCCCAGCAGTGGGCTTGCCATGTCTCTGCATTTATGCAGGCGATAATCACTGCATCTTTTATCTTAAATACCATTGGACAAACTTATGGGAAATAAAAATATGTAAGTGAAGATGCAAACACCTGACTTTAAGGGTAGGCGTACCATTTTTGAAAGTATACTTTGTGCGTTATAAGTCAAAATCCTGTCAATGTTATATAATGGCGGTGGAAAGTGCATTTAGATGTGGCTCCCATTATTTTAGTGCAGCATTCTTTGACTATTGATTGGGTTTAGCTATCCCATTTACAGCATGCGTCAGGAATGGTCATCGATTCGGATCCTAGAGACACAAAAAAAGATGATTAAATAAATTCACCCGTAAGTTTTGCAACTCCATGTGGGCTATCGCATCATTGTTGTACAAACCTTTCTGATATTTGGTTAAAATCCCACACTAATAATTCTTGGTCAGCTATCAGTTTGCCTTTTTTTCATCCGCATCCATTAACATGCTTTCCTCTCTCTCTCCGCTCTCCACTTCTTTCTCCATCTCCGCCCCTCTTGTCACCTACCATTTTTAATTTCTTTCTTTTCTTCTGCCTTACTCTTTCTAGTCTGTATCTATCACCTTCAGAATTATCTACCTTTGTCTTCTAACATCCTCTTATCTACCGTCTGTATTTATGTTCTGCTGTTTTTTTCTTATAGTGAGTAGCAATAGAATATAATTTATTAATCGGCTCGAGGATGGTATGATTTTCAACTCAAAGATATTTGCGATTATGCGAATGCATTACTGGCGTCAGTGGCACCTTCTCCCATGCAGAGAGCAGATTATAATCGTCTCCGGTGCAAAACCTTTGGCGGAAGGTAGGGGGAAAATACAGAGTCATGTAACTTATTATTGGGGACCTGCAATCTAACACACACCCCCGACTTGAATCAATCAAGAACTGAAACGTTACTGGAGAAAGGGACGCAAGTAAGTTTTGTAATTTGATTAATGAAAAAACAGCAATAACTTGAATAGAGATCAGGCACATGAATGATACATGTTGGTAATCACTAAATAAAGACAATTTAGGGGAAATAATTTGGTAAATTGCTTCCAATCAACACCTTTTTTAAATTGTTTCATATACACCTCATAAATTGCCTCCTCAACATTAGCTATATTCTGCCAGTACTGCCTTATGAAGATTGAAATATGTGAAAATATTTGTTGAGGGGCACAGCAGGACACGAAATGGGTGAGGGGGGGTAAGTTCCCATGGAGAAAGTTAAGCAGCTAGGATGTGAATGTCCTGACACATGACTGTGTGAACAAGATGACATGCCTGTAGCACTTTTCACTGCCCAAAGCATACGAGCATACGCTACTCCAAGTACTTATACTTAAAGGGCACTTTAATGCTCGGGGTTTGTATGATGGGGTTTGCTATGATAGCATGAGAAAAGCCCTTTAAACTTTCTTAAAGGGACAATGATAAGGAAAAGAAGGAATAAGATGTGAGAAAGGAAAAAAAACTAATTTGCTGCTCACAAGCAGAATGGGGGGGGGGGGGGGGGGGGGGGGGGGACTATCTGTACATTGACAGCAGGACATTTTAATCTTTCCAACTTCATGGATTAAGACACATCTGTGATCCACCCGAAGAGTCCAAATATTTGAATTTGCAGCAATAGCTTAAAGTTAAGGCTAAGTCTACATTCTCATATGAATCTTTTTTCTAACTGAAAACTGTGATCGAAAAGTACGAAACGGCCTATTCAACAAAAGAATCGCCATTTAATTACATGTTGTAGTATTCATCCATTACTGACAGTAATGACTAAAACAAAAACCCAATTTTGTCCAGGTGCTTTTGGTTAATTACTCAGGATATGATTAGGGTACCTCTTTTTTTACGACACTGCAACATCTAATTTTTTATATTTGTTTTTTATTTTTGGCATCGACAATCACTGATAGTGCCTTTAATGTATACATGTAGGGTTACATATGCTTGCATTTGACAAAATAAACCCTTAAAAGTGTCTTATGCTTATTTCAAATTGGTGGTGACAAAAATTTGGGCCTTGGCAATCAATTCTCTTCTCCAACATTAAAGTATGACAGGATGAGTTACAATGTCCCTTTCTTGAGTCACCACCCCATGGTAAGGTATTCACTCCCATTTATCCTATCAAACTCCTGAAGATCCTGTCCGCAAGCCAGTCATGTCCTTCTAATCCCAGTGCTGATATGTACTGTGATCCTACTTCAGCTGCTATAGTTCTAACCGCAATGACCCTAACATGTATCAGAGTACTTTACACTGGATCCTTTCAATAAGTAACTGTATTTTTCCCAGCACTACTCTAGAGGCAATCACCTGCCTGATCATTATTTTGATAGATTCACTTTACTTGAAAAACACACCTATGATTTTCCTGATAAAATGAGATGCATAAAGCACCTGCTCTATAATGGATCATTTCTAATTTCATTACCTTTTGGAACAGATCACAAACTCTACTTCAGTTTAGTTTTATTTACCATACGTAAGCATATATCATTTACAAAAACAAAATCGAGAATGAATGTTCGTCACATAGAGCATAGGCTCGTGAGATATTGACCCCTGATACATGTGCGAGTAGACGAGGACAAATAACGAAAATAAAAATAAATAAATAACAAGGTGCAGACGAAAATTGACAAACAATTGACTAAAAATAACGTATGTTGGCGAAGGCGATTGGCATAATTTAAAGTGACAAGAGAATATTTGTTGAGGATACGATCTCTCGCAAACTGCACTGGATCAGTTTATAGCCAACCACCTATAACTTTTCAAAAGTTTTATGGGAGAAACAAGTACAAGACAAAGAGAAGGCCGCAAACCTGTTTTGAACTTGCCAGCTATAGTAAACGTCCCTATAGAAAATCATGCGCTGAATTAACTGTCGTCACGACAGAAATATTAACTCACCAACTGGTTACACAAAGAACGTGGGACGATCAATTCCGCCAAAGTGATCTAAAAACCCACAACACCAACAAAAAATAAGGGGGGTGGCGTCATTTGACAATGTCTCAACTGTCTCTTTAATTGACACAGACCCAGGCTCGATGTACCTTGCTAGACAGTTTGAGCCTATAAAGATCGGGCGCCGTGCAAACACAAAACCAGCCAAACTGAGAGCATCGATCTACCAACCAGGACCTGTGTCGGTACGACTGTGATGATTACAGCATGCAGATGTTATTTTTTAACAGAAATATAGTATAGTCATTATTGGTAGAAGCAGTAAATGATTTTTATTTTGACTTACACTAGCCAATGATACAGAATTGCGGATTGAGGTATCAATGCCTTCCACAGCAAAGGACCCTGTCTTCTGCTTGTAAATTACGCTCCAGATCTTTAACAAAATTAACCGGACGATACAAATCAGAAGACCTGCTCGCGTAGCTATGAATGGCATTAACTGGTTAAAAAAGTCAGAAATTGGCCGGGAGTTGATTATGATAACTTAAACATAAATAAGGCTTTTGGAGTTTGGAAATCGTAGACCGTAAGGGTTTTAAGCTGGCAAACAATGGTGGTGTGTGAACAAGAAACTGGGAATTCGTACACAAACGAAATTTCTCTTTGTTTAGATGAATTGATTCCATCTGACAACTAATGTTTTTGTCAGACCAACAGTAAATTAGAGTCATAAATAATGTGGCAAAACTATTGGTATTATAATTAACAGACAACATTCTCATTCATTATTTTGTTTGAGTCTATGAGTATTCCAAGTACTTGGAAACAGATTATCAACCGTGATTGTGGTTGCTTCCAATTAAACATTGGTCTAAAATAACGCCCAGAAATTTGGTATGAGTTCCTCTGGAAATACATTTATTATCGATAAGAATCTACTTCATCATAACGGCGATTACTAAACTTATTTTTAAAAATCATATATTAGTTTTATCGACGTTAACAGATAATCTTTGCTTTGAACCATGCAGAATCTTAGAAAGTTCATTATTCACTGAATTAATAAGATAGTTTAAGTCTTTAGTGAAGCCAAATATTTGAGATACATACAGTATCAAAGTAAAATAATATGCTGGTATGAATTATATCATTAATATATAAAAACAGTAAGGGTCCTAGATCGACCCTTGAGGGACACCACAAGAAATGTTTAAAAGAGAATATTATGCGGGTGAGAAACGTATTGAATCTATTTTTTTACTAGGTAACTTTGAACCACTCTAGGCAGTACCCCAGCGAATACCATAATGAAAGATTTTTGAATAAGAATGTCATGGGTTAATGGTATCAAATGCCTTCGAGAGGGCCAAGAATAACCAATATATGATTAGCTTTATCAAGTTCGGAAACGCTATTTTTTTGTAATCATAAGCTTTGAAGGACTGCATTTCAAAGGAAAAATTAGGACGGACACCAAACTGATTCTCGTGAAGTAAATTATATCGAGAAATAAATTTGTATAATCTTTTTGTGATTAGGCGTTCCAGAATTTTTGAAAAACTGGTAGAACCGAAATAGGCCTATCATGGGGGTGAACTGAATGTGGATCACCAGTTTTAAAATAGGACAACTTTTATCAATCTTCAACTTTTAGAACAATACCGAAGTAAAGATAATTTAAAAATATAAAAGAGGAAAGCGATAAATCTTTGACCGACTGACAATGTCTGGTTTGACATCATCATAGCCACTGGCACCGTATTTTAAGGACTTAAGTAAAAAATCATTTCTCTTCATCTGTAGGTTAAAAAATATTGAAGTAGGAGGGGGATTAATATCCTTTACAAAGGCTGAAAATTAATGGGTGAATGAGGAATATTTCGGCTAGTAGGACCAAATTAACAAAATATGAGTTTAAAGTTCTCAGCTATTGTGTGGTGGATGGAATATTTGTGAATTGTTTATATATTGAAGACAGATGGAAATATACTGCTACTTTTGCGAGCCCCCCCCGCCCCCCCCCCCCCCCCCAAGTGTTTTGTTAAAGACAATCCCATGTTTTGTTTTATATTGTTCCTGGATTCCCTAAGTTTTATCTTCATATTACTGTTTACTTTGAATCTCTGATTAGAGTAGTTAGTTTATTACGATACGAAGTATATGCGGTTTTATTAAATCAGAGGTTGGCCCTATTGTAACTTTTTGTAGAGTTTTTGGTTTACGACTAATTGATTTGAGGATTGCCGAGTTTATCCAAGGTTTACGTGGTTGCAGTGTTTAGATTTGGAGCCCTTGGGCCTATAGGAATGAAAGTCATAAAGAGTCATGAATTTATTGTTGAATGCATTATAAGCATCATCTGGGATATGAACATCATTAAAAAATTCCATCACCTAAACTAATATTGTTATAACAATTATGAATTCTATGTTGATGAATGACGTGCCTGATGTTGTTTGGTGGTTATTACCTTACTAATGGGAACTGAGTTTGTAATGAAAAACGGGGTAATGGTCACTAAAATCAGCATAATAACGCCAGATTTTATTTTATGCGAGAAACATTAGTGAGATATTGTCAAGTTAAAGATGGCAGATAAGGAGTAATTCTAGATGGGTCTGTCAATACGTGGGAACATATGTGGCTGTGAAAAACGGAAAAAAATCATTATATTTGATGTCATTATAATGTACTAAATCAAGTTAAAATCTCCTAAATATAGACTGCTTATTCGCATGTTGATTTGGGTAAGACATCGGGAAAGATCACTCAGAAACCTGTCGGTACTGGTACGATGGGCACGATAGACATTACCCACAATTATATTCTTTTTGCCAGGGACTAAAATTTCAATAAAAATGGATTCAGAATGATTAACATCATCGAAACATAATTAAAACTCAGATCATTCCTAAGTTGATACGAAACTAAATTTAAAATATAAATTGCAACACCCACTTCTTCTTCCTTGACGAGGACGTTGAGCAAATATAATTATCAATGTGTATTAAATTAGAGTCATCATCTTTTGAACCAGTTTTCTGATCAAGCCATTATTTTAAATGTGTGATTTAAACTGGAAAGAAAAACATTTATGTTGTCATAATTCTTGTTGAAACTTCGCGGAATTTAAAATGCATAATAGAAAAATCATTATTGGAAGAAATTGAGATATTACTCTGATCAATAGTAAGAAACAGTGAACTGGATTTCGAATTAATCAAATTATCGGAATCATATGAATTTTGAGAATGTCATTTAAACAAAAGGATTAAGCTTCAACTTCACATTCTGTTGTAATTAATGGTATTATCAAAACAAAACACAGCGAACTTAAACCTCATCATCTCAATAATGATTAACAAGGACAGAGATCCCATGGCATTTGAACAAACCCAATTTCTCATTGTTATCAGTAAAACACAACCGATTGTGATAAAATAGTTTTACAGGATTACATTGAATATGAGATGGTTCTTAAAATTGGTTTACAACAAGCATTAACAGGATGTTGCCATGGCGGTGCCAACAACAACATATCAACACACAATCTACAATCAAAATTAAAAAATTAATTGGAACCATATGAGATAACTGTGGAAATCCTCAAGAGGAACGAACTGTTTAGAGACTACCAAGAGAATGTTGATTAGCCAAGGCCAATCCAAAGATCATGCTAGTTTTTGAGGTTACCTGCAGATTTGCACTACAAACCAAGCAGTGGAATCATGTTCTTTTAGTCTTTGCAGTGGTTTTTATTTCATAACAAACCCGTCAATTTACCAAACTTTACAACTTCAGGCGTTCACAGCTAGATTCCTCCTTGTTGTGTAGTCCATAAAAAACATACACACGGCTACTCCTGACCCCCTCCCTTGCTACTCTGACTACCTCCACGTTACTCTGCACTACCTCCATGGCTGCTCTGCACTCCTCCATGCTACTCTGCACTACCTCCACGGCTACTCTGCGCTACCTCCACGCTCTCTTACTACGCTCCGCGGCTACTCTGCACTACCTCCGCGGCTACTCTGCACTCCCTCCACGGTACTCCTGTCACACCTCCACGGCTACTCTGCACTACCTCCGCGGCTACTCTGGCACTACTTCCACGGCTACTATTCACAACCTCCATGGCACTCTGCACCACCTCCACAGCTACTCTGTGCTACCTCCACGGAACTCTGCACTACCTCCATACTACTCTGCACTACCTCCACACTACTGCACCTCTACAACCCTGCACTACCTAACACAGCTACTCAGCTACCCTCCACATCTACGCTCCACTACCTCCACAGCTATCTCCACTACCTCCCAGCTACTCTGCACTACCCTCCCAGCTCCGCTGCACTACTTCCAAGGTTTGTTTTGGTTTTTGCTTTTTATTTTTTGTTTTGCTACTCCTGCACTACCTCCACATCTACTCTGCACTAACCTCCACAGCACTCTGCACTACCTCCACGCTACGCAGCACTACCTCACTCTACCTGCACTACCTCCACATCTACTTCTGCCTACCTCCATTGAGACTATAAATCTCCATTGGTACTCTGCTTTACTTCCATGGCTACTCTGCCCTAACATCATTCACCAGAGCCAATGGATATGTGCCTAAGGAACAAATGCTGTTTAATAATTATAAAATGATTATGTCAAAGTGTCTAGAAAGCATGTAACAATATCATGTGTACTTCAAGTTTCTTCATATAGTAGATAGTCAGCGTTTCAAATAGTACACTCAAACAAGATCACTGCAGATACAAGCTAAATTCTGCAGTAATCAGTTACGGACTTTACTCTAAAGCATATTTTTTACGTTATAAATTACTGTGATGCATGTGTGGCCAAGTCCATACATTAATTGCAGATACACCAAAGATGACCTTTTCAAATAAAGCTCTGATAATAGAGAGATAATTTGATTTAAAAAATACCCATTTTTGTTAAGAGGCATACACATTTAATGGCACATGCTAAAGAGTATAAAAACACAAAAATACATTTGCATGGGATTAAACATGCCACAGTGATCAAGGAGATATTGAAAATAAAAATTCCAAAATTTCATTTGAATCAGATCTGTAAGTTGTAGGTCTTATTCAAACTCTTTTGCTTGTTATTTGTGTGTAGTGTAACATTTGCATACCCGTGCTGCCATATTCTTTTTTTTTTTCAACAATAAGTTTAGAATAGATTCTTGCCTTCGGTCATGAAGCATACATTCTTATTATGTGTATTATGTTGCATGCATTATCAAATGTTCTGCTTATCATGTGTATGCCTGACTATCCATATCTTGTAAGATATTTCTGGAGGACTTCCCAGCTATCTGATATTGTCCTAGTACGCTCCTCCTGTTCCATTATGGCTAAAGCATTACGCCTGCAAAATGTTTTGAACTTTTTGTAAAATGACACCCACCATGCTGCGAGCAGATATATAATACAGCCTCTTACCCAGACATTTTAACTCACCTCCTTGACAAATTACACTTAGAATTTCATGTTCGATGCATGTATGTGAGACAGAGATTGATTTTGCCCGATGTGTATATTGGGGTATAATCATGGCTCAGACAAAAAGAAATGCTATAAACAGCTTAAGCTAAACCTCCAAGGGAGTTTTCAGTTTTTGTTTGGCTAAAACAAACTTGCAACATTATCACATCGTAGGACGCACATAGGAAAAAGCCCCGTGGCACGGTTTGCAAAGATAACAAAAATATTTGCAGTGGTCTAAGTATTTCTCTTGACCTACCATCATTGTTGCTCCAAGGACTTCAGTTTCTAATTCCGTTATTTCAGCTATGAAATGCAATCTGCTCCAGGTCATATTTCTAAACTTGATTATCGGAACTGACCAATGAGTTATTTCAAATAACAGTAAGATTTAACTGGTATGGTGGAACAGGCTTATGCTACTAGCTGGTGATGATGGTCTTTTAAAGATTTATTATCATTTTCCAAACCAAGCTGTACATGTATTATCATCATATCTTTTAGGATGGTAATAATTAACAAACATGCCATTAAATTTCCATTAATTCCAATCAGCATCTATTAAAGCCATATTAATACTGCAAAATTATACACCATTGCCATGATTACAGTTTTGAAATATTCTGAAATGAGCGTCATACCAAGCTTATATGACACGACAATAAAATACTACAAATCTAACCCTTGCTGCAAATCCTGCATCATCTGACAACATTCACACATACAAGATCAATATCAATACTTATCTTCAGATTCATCTGCCATTACTTATCATACCTAGTATCAGTCAGCACATCATACTGTTCACTACCTTGTCAACGTATTCATCATTTCCAATCGATTTTCATTTCAACTGCTATTTCTCAACCATGCAACTAAATCTAACTTTATCTGATAAGATCAACTCTAGTGTAGCTAATCAATTTTGAAAGTGATTTATCACTACACAAAGTTGTATTTATCAAATATTCACAGAGAAATATTAGCAGCATTTTGAAAGGTGTTTTTCCCTTCTTAAGGGAGTAGTATCTTATGATTAATAAAGTTGTTTTCTGGCTTACACACAAATATTTGTGTTTTATATCATCTAAATAATTAGGCTAGGTTTGTGTGTGCTATGCCAAATTAAACTTTCACTGAAAAAAATCAATATATTATAAACCCTGCCTGTAAACAGACAGAAATTACAATACAGAGTGGCCTGTGAGGCATTGTATTATGATACAAATAATTGCAGTTGATTGGGATGGTGTATTTCAATGTTATGAGCAAATATTTGTATCGTGTTGCCCAACAGGCCACTGTATTGTAATTTGTCTGTTTATGGACAAAAAATACAAATTTCTTTTAGTGTAGATCGAATATGAATGTTATGTAACATCATGATCACACACATATACTATCCTTTAGAAGACGGTTTATTGCCATTTAGTCTAATCCCATTTGGTCTAATAGCCATTTGGTCTAACTTCATTGGTCTAAACCCATATGTCTAATACCAATTGTAAATAACCATTAAGTCTAACATCCAATTTATCTAACAACCAAAAGGTCTAATAGCCATTTGGTCTAATATCCATTTGGTCTAATATCCATTTGGTCTAATATCCATTTGGTCTAATAACCACAAACACCATTTGGTCTAATTCCCATTGGTCTAATATCCATCTTGTTTAATATTCATTTTGTCTAATATCCATTTGGTCTAATACCCATTTGGTCTAATTCCCATTGGTCTAATTCCCATTGGTCTAATTCCCATTGGTCTAATTCCCATTGGTCTAATTCCCATTGGTCTAATTCCCATTGGTCTAATTCCCATTGGTCTAATTCCCATTGGTCTAATTCCCATTGGTCTAATTCCCATTGGTCTAATATCCATTTGGTCTAATATCCATTTGGTCTAATACCCATTTGGACCAGATTGACAATTAGACCAAATGGATACTAGACCAAATGGGTATTAGACCAAATGGGTATTAGACCAAATGGGTATTAGACCAAATGGGTATTAGACCAAATGGGTATTAGACCAAATGGATATTAGACCAGATGGATATTAGACTAATTGGGTTATTCGACCAACTGGATATTAGAACAAATGGAATATTAGACCCGATGTGTATAGACCAATTGGCATTAGACCAATTCTGTTATACGATATGGATATTAGACGTTATGAGATTTAGACCAGATGAACCAGAGCTATATGGCTATTGAATGAAAATGGTTATTAGCCTAACTGGGGATCAATAAATGGTATTAGACCAATTGGAGTTAGCCAAACGGCCATTAGACCAAGTGGGATTAGACCAAATGGCAGTCAATCCTTAGACCAGCAATTGAGATGATATGAAAATTTCACATTTTTGACAGGCAAGTCTGGGGATGCGGCTGTGGATCACTAAGTGATCCCATAATTTTAGAATTAAGCTGCTTTTTTGAGGATATCAAATGAAGCACAAACAAAAAAGATGGTGTGATAACTCATGAGGTCCACCTCTTACTTGTTAGGTCATCCAAAAAAATCTATCATGCACATTATCCTAACTTCACTGACACTGTTGTCATGGATAGAAATGAGGAAGAAAAAGTTTCTCAATATTGAATGATAAAGCTAAACCATTCTTTTTATATGATCAAGAGTTGCGAGTTTCACAAGATGTGAGAGGCGTTCACGATCGTACCATGACCCTTTAAAGGTTAGTTCTGATTTTTTGGAGTTTGCTCCCTACTACTAACACTTTTTATAGGTTAAGTTTTCCTGCTGCTATTTGGTGAATTTATGCTTCATTTTCCATGTCTAGCACTTTGAACCCCATTTGATAAGATCACCATCAACTTTACCTGCTCAGGTTTTAACCCAGGTGGAATCCAGGTATATTCTTCTAAGACACAACCACTATCATCATCTGATGCAGAGTTGCGTTGGAAGTCGGTCATCATGCGACTGACAGTCTTCTCCTGGTCTCCAGCCATCACATTGTGGTTCTCTCTAGGGCACTTGCAATGTTGGCAGATTTTTCTGTAGGAGAGAGTAGGAAAAAAAGGATGGTACATGTGAACTCAAGTCAATAGTCGCAAGAGCAATAGTGGGTGTTCGCCACAAACAGGAAATAGCGGACAGTTATTAATGGCCTAACTTGATGCATGATCAACTTAAATACCATGGGCTCAATATTGACATTGTTCTTCAAAATAACCCGATAGTGTCAATACTTTGGAAAAATACATAGTTGCATTTCATCAATCATTTTCAAATACTTCTTTCACTAAGTTATAACTTATATACTTCTGTTAGTTAAAGAATTTGATCTGTTGCCAGCAGAGAGGCATACATGACTACTAGTACTAACTATCAATGAGTATCTCTTGGTTTATTTATACTGACATTATTGCTTCTTAAGTTAAGACACGCCACACAGTAAGCAATAATCCGCCATTTCATTTTGAGGAAGTCACTGAACTCTAGTGTGTCTGCATCCTGTCTTTTCAATGGGCTGAAGATAAAATGTAAATATAAAGAATACCATGTAAAATCATTCGCACCCTGGAACAAAACACTTGAGGAAGTCTGGAGCACCTTCAGATATCGTGAAGAAAGACAAACAAACGACTTGAAGTTACTGCTGGCCCATCTTGGATAACCACCTTCATGCGTCACAAGTTTGATTTTCAAATTTCCTTGATTACTTGTGTTTTAAAACACTAAAAAGAAAGGAAGATTGCATGAATTATCAAGAACACATCCTCATGTGGCGCATGGCACGTGGACAGTTTCCTGATGCTTGAAAGGAAGGTGTTGGTAAAACAAACACATTTCTGTCCAATATAAATCTAGCTTAGCTAGGTGTAAACGGTGGAAATTTAAGTAATCAAGATATATTTAACAACCTTAGATTTCCGACACATTTGGATTACAAATTGCCAAAGTCGGTAGTCAATTTATCTGCACTCACATACGCTGCACCAGGAGAGAGAAAACATCCGCTTTACTCAGGAAACTGGATTTACATTGCCACAGCAACGCATTCCACAATGATCATACTTGGGCAGTCTCTTACACAGAGCCATGCAGGCACAAAACTCATTTCTACACTCAATACAACCAATTTAAATACATAATACATAAAGAGCAGAGATCCAAAAAGCTAAGAGGTGACAAATAGCATTTGTTTGGTCTTTGTAAATATACCATAACTGATTTGTTGACTCTAAAGATCCAGTCAATATGGTCAAAAGTCTGTAGAACCAAAAGTATTAGTACAAAGTGGAGTTTCTTAATGTAAAATAGCAAATCATTTCAAAGTTTTGTGTCACCAAAGTTTCCCTTCCCCTGCTGTATAAGTATACATGTAGATAATGAGTGCCAATGCAGAGATGCACTGAACTGGGTAACATTCAAACATTCTGACATCTGACTAAAGCAGTTAAATGTCTTAGCACAAAATGCACTTGCAGTCAACACCCATATTCTGCATAAACATTACAGCCTATTTATGGCTTTCACAAGCCAAATGCAAAGCATACATAATACATCCTACATTGAGTTCACACATCTTAATTGTACTAAGGAAGTAATGATAATTCTCTTAGGCCTCACTCACTTTAGATCAATAAATATGATGACTAGAACAGTGAGCACACAATCAAGGTGAAAATGGTGTATATCATAGGAAACATGCATGCATGTACATTGCTATCTGCAGTAGACCGCTTATTTGGATTATCATAAATCATGCTACTAATCTAATGTAGGTTGCTATTCAATAGCTTTAATTTCCCTTTAGGCTTAACACAAATTTTAATGTTCTTTCCTGTACGCTATAGGCTGTGGAACAATTTTGGGTGCTTGAACATAAACCCTAACAGCACAACCTGAATAAATGGGCCACCATGTCAACTGTGGGAAACCAGGGAACATCATCACCAAAAATAGAATATGAAGATGTAGCGACGGCGCTGGCCATACAAACAAGTTTCGCTTTTCCTGGTATCCGTATTTCATCGCCACATCACAGCGCCGATCTCAAGCCCATTGATATTCAGTTCAATGCCCTAATCGCTAACACGGAGTAATGCCCTGATGATGTAATGATGAAGACAACCCTCCTGGCACCCTCTACATCTATAGGAGTAAAAAGACTGCCGATTTTCCCCTACCGCTATTCACATCTCACCAGTGGTATAGCCTAACGTGTGCCCTTCTTCACAAAAAAAGATCCCCAAGTACAAAACCCGCCACATTTGCAAATTGTACAATTGATCTGGAACACCACCTTGTCCCTTCTGGCATGCCCACACTGCGTACTTACGATCACCAAGTAGTACTGCTTCCTTGGTACTTATACCAATGTTGGTGGAAAAATAAGTATCTGTGGCTGAGGATGAAAAGACCCATTCTGAGTCTGGCAATCAGTCGTCATATCAGTGTAAATGCCGAGTTTTGCTCACTGCCTTAGAAAATAGAAGTGAATTCAATGTTTGGCGGTATTAAGTTCCAATATTAGACCTGCCAAGTATGTGCCACTTGAATATTCAGTGGATTTGTGTGTATGTACTGATGACATCTGATGCTTCTGCTGTCTTACAACTGCCTCAATTTATTCCACTCAGGATGTCTGGGTTGTTCTTTTCCTTGTACGCCATCGGGCCTGTACTACTCACAGTAAATAATCCCAATAACCAAAGGCGCGTAGAGAACAGACTCCATAAAAAAATTATGTCATTGCATAAAATGAAATCTATATTCCAAAACAAACATACACTCCTCTTCAAGAGTGGTGTTATTGGAAGAGCTCATGATGTGCCTGCCCGGCTTTGAATTTTAACACAACTTATCAAAGTGCACCCTTTGTTAAATACAGACTGCATGCAGAGAATATCACATCCAGCACTGATAAGTAAATATACACAGCGTGCTTCTGTCATATGGACAATTATAACTTTTAAGCTAACAAATGAATATATTGTTGGTATCAGACAAATTGTCTTTGAATCACAGATTTAACTGGGGACTCAGATGGTGTTTTCTACCAATCCCATAATTCACTCTGATTACTACCGTAGTAAACACTGTGTAGCTGCCGTATAGGCTACAACACAAGTTGTAGCTAAAAAGCTAAGAATCCAGCCGTGTAGCTAAAGGAATTTTTAAAGGTCTTGAGGTTCTTAGAATTCTCGAAAACTTAAGGGCTGATATGTGCATAGTAGTGTTATGTGCAGGAACACTACAATGCTCTTTTCAGGAGGAACAAAGTTATGACAGGCAATAGGTTGTTAACAGTTGTAAGACTCAAAAAGATTTTTATCACCACCACCATTCAAGAAAAACAGAAACTTCCTTTGTTAATGTCCTTCAAAAATTCCCGTCTTACATAATGGGTGGGAGAAATACAATGTAAAATCCTTTTAAAACCAGCAACACCTCATAAAAACATTTATTTTCTTCCAACATCCACAAAACGGCCTCCTTACCAAAAAAAAAAAAAAAGAAGCTCTGTACAATTATACCAGTCTGCCAAGGCACCTATGTGAAAACAGAACAGAACGATCTAAAATGTTCAAGAAATTATGAGCCGGAGTACAGTATGCCCAATATATTTTAATCCAAGTAAGGACATTGCTTGATTCTAATAGAAAACTCACTTCTTGCTCGAGACTGGCTCATACTGATCACATACTGATCACATCACAGCTCTGTTCCACATTGTATCTTTAGTAAACACCTCTGTCCTGTAGTTCCATCTTCAATATGAGTCTTATACAAATAACTACAGAAGTTCATTTTATAAGTAATATTTATGCCAAACTGATTTGCAGTGGTACACTGCATATTTCAAAAGCCATTAATTCTGATCACCATAATCCGAATACATACATAATCACATATAACTGATGATAGTGAACTCAAAATCCCTACACCTGTACCACCCTCCTCTACCATCCACGCCCAAATTAGTCATAATTGATGGATGAACACTGTATTGAATTAATAAAAAAACCCTTGAGGAAGTCAGATGTTGATCCTCAGCACAAGACCAACCGATCTGTGCTGATGACGCAAGATTAAAGGCACATCTATTGGGAGCACTGTTCAGAGCCAATTTCCAGTTTAAAAAAAATATGCTAACTAACTAAAGAGTTCAAAATGTAGATCCTTCTTTTGGCTGTCAGTCAAAATGCTAGAAAACTGGTCGAAAAGATAAAAAGATATGATGCTGTTTGCTCTGCATGAACCAATTACAGCAGGTCACGTTGAAGACATCCAATTCTGACAAAAAGAACATTGGCACTGGTCTCATACACACCTTCACAACATCCCTGGGCATAATGTGGGTGCAAAAGTACAATTCATCCTATTTGTCACTATTTTTGGCTATTCAAGAAGTAGGCCATGTGAAAACCTTCTAAAACCCAAGCGATGTCCCTAGAGATATTTTGTCAAATAAAAGCCTACCACTAGTTTTTGGGCAGGGTCAAGCGGTTTAAAAAATATACAGTGGTCCTCTAAAATAGCCCGTATTAACATCGATAGCAAAACAAGGAGTACTATGAATAACCGAAGGTGGTGATTACACAACATAAGATAAACCTGAAAAAACACTTTCCTACCAATTACAATTAGCACTACCCTATCCTCCCTCTAGCAAAGGCTTCGTTTCACCAGTTTCACATGTTGAATTTTGGTGCGACAAGTTGATGGCTAAGCACGACTATGCACCGTGCCAAACGCTAACCGGCTTTGAGTCACAAGTTATGAATATAGAAATCCATGCCAGGTTTTGCTTGTGCTCTCGCCGCCTATTATATCCAGTGTAAACCGAGATGGCTTGCATTGTCCAGATTGCTAATAAGGGCCTGCAGCTACAACTAGCGTACAAACCAGTTTGGCCAGCTCATCACAGTTTAACTAAGAGTCTCTTTTCAGCACCACTCTATTTTCTTTATTATCCTCCCAGTTTAATCATCAAGCTTCTCAACCTGAACCAAATGATGCTTCAGTATGGTAGTAGTAGCTTAGTAATTATCCCAGGTCTCTTCTTGGCATGCTGTCATCTTATTGCACATTTAACCTTAGCCAACAAGTTACCAGGAAATCCTGATGAGAGATCTTAAAAGACAAATTTGTATCATCTTGTACGATTATACAATAATCGTATTTACAAGATATCCCAATTTTCAATACAAATTCAAATCTTTTGGGAATAATCAATGTAATTTTCTTGACTGAAAATGTTGATTCTAGTACTATCGACAGCTAAAATATTCATTTTTACTAGGCAGTCCCCGGGTTTTGCAATCACCTGGTTTGACCTAGCATCAGCAATCGACCCCACCAAGTTTCATGTCCATACACCAATGTTGACGGTTTACCCCATTTGACCTCCTTTGACCTTGAATGACCCCTGATGACATTTGATCCACTAACCAATACAAACTTTGTCTTTGGACGGTCAAGGGGAACCCACCCAAGGAACGTGTGACCCTTGGTCTCTGAGAAAATAGACGCAGTCAGACAGACAGACAGACATTGTGACTGACAGACAGACAGACCACAGGTATTAATATATAGATAATGCAACAGGGGGATGGCTCGATTTAAGTATATCTTGATAGAATGGCCTTTACCCCAAAACCCCATCTGTAACGTTCCGTGCCGATATTTCAATCCGTTTTGATGTTAGAGCTAGAAACGTGATTTTGTAAGCCCTTAGAGTACTGTATAAAATTAATATTGGTCAACCAAAATGGAGTACATTTTTGCTCATAACTTCCAAACCAAACAGCCCTAAGAAAAATAGTAGATTACTTCTGATACCAAAATTTTGACCACTTCCGGTAAAATCTAGGGTTCTGGGGACGAGGCTATTAGCGATCGGGCCATGGACCTTCAACTGAAAAACCACTAAGTGGGAAACCTATAAGCCCATCCAGTTGACCAACTCATTCAATCCCCTCACTCTTGTATTTTATCTACATATTCTTGTGAAATGAATCTGACTGCATGTCATCACAGCACCACAAAACCAGGTCAAAATGTAGTCAATTGTCTAGCAGGCCATCCAGGGTGATTTGGTTGGTGTCAGATTCAATTCTGTCCATCTCATCCAATACCAGTGCTTACTCAGCTTGTCAAGCTGCAAATTACAAAGACACTCTGCTTTATTGTACAAGCACACTTGTTGGTCACCCCTAGTGTTGTCCCACCATGTTATTTTATTGTGCTTGATACTGAAAACATTTATCTTAGGAGGTGTTAGGATTTGCTTAGGGTGAACAGCAACAAGTGGCAAAAGGCACTGATTGAAATCCGACATTAATACTGCTAATCTCACAGATACATGAACAGCAGCCTCCCAGGGCGGTCACTCATCGTGCAATGCATCCCACGCTGAGGAAATTACCGTACATAAATAGGTCAGATTTTGACCGTGCAACTTTTATTAAACATCTGACATGGCCATATCAATAGGAGAGCGAGCAATATTTTGTAATGTATAAAAAAAAAAAGAAATTTGAGAATTGTAGGTCTCATGCCATGGGCCAGAATACTTTCTTGTATTATAACTTAACCCCCTTAGGTCTTCCACCTTTCTTACCAATATCTCAGGCTAATTAGGATATAGTGATATAACTTGAGTCTCCAAATCAAATTACTATGTCATTTTATCTGGAACAAACCTTTGAAGTTTTTTTTACCAGTACTCTGATTGGTGTGATAAACACCTCATAGTAACCCAATGTGTAGAACCAATATAAAAATCGGATGGTGGTTACACCTCAGGGGGTTTTTATTAAAATCTCTTTCAGAGATATTTTCTGTACATTAAACAATAAAATAGCAAATTGTTGCTTGTCTATGGAACTTTAGGGTAGAATTAGGAGTATAGACTATGGAACTCCTTAAATGTACAAAAGGCATACCGCCTCTTCTGAATTTGTCATTCGATACAATTGATTTTACACAGGATCTGTCAAAACAGTGAAGGCACTAACCACGTTAATGATCTCCAAATCTTGTAAACAAAATTGCAATTCATAATAACGCTTACCTTGACAGCAAATATCAAGCTTGGAAATATGCTGCTACAATAGAGACATTCCAAAATAAATGTGGCCAAAACCATTTCCGATCCACTCAGTCCTAAATTAAATTCTACCTACATGCCATTGTAACACACAATGACCAACACCTGTCTTCTATGTACTTTGATTAAGTAAATGTATCAGGATACGATCAAAGATTAATGTCTCTCTCCAACAGACGTGAGCTATAAGAACTACCTGTGTTCCTGAAGTCACCGTATTATATACCTGTTTACACAAGAAACACAGACAGGTGAAAACTTGCATTGCAGCAGGTCATTATCTCCTCTGCTTGAATGAAAATGAAGTAAAGATAAATGACTCTAGGAGGATTTTATGAAAGGGGTCTGACTCTTGTAGTGTTGGATTGTTACTGTCAATGGTTAGTTATGGACACTGCTAAACAATTCAATTCCAAAACTAATGAATTTAAAAGAGTCAATCATATCTCTTATGTGTAGCCAGATCAGGTTCGCCATCAGTTTGTTCCTAAATTGTATTGAAAATGTAGGAATAATGGATGGGTGTTCATGCTGTAGTTTTACTCAATTTTAAAAATACCCCCCCCCCCCAGCAACTTCCTCAAGAGCAGAAAAGGATCGGAAAGTGTTTACAGTAAATCATGGCATACATTTTTTTCTAAAATAAGGAAAAATCTAAACATCTATTTTTGGACAATTCTTAAGGAACTGTTAAAAAATGGACCAAGTTGTCCTCTATTTCAGAAATGATTACTTGATCAAAATAGTAACACATTATGAAGTGATATGCTTTTAGAAATTAAACTGTGATGTCAAAAGACTTATACTTTGTTACTTTTGTTTAACTTAACAAGTTAGTAATAGTTAGTTAGTTAGTTAAACCAAAGTTTTAAATCCAGTTTTGTCCCCGCTAAACGGGGATGGCCAGATACACCTCACACTCTGCAATACTGCTGTCTGAGGATTTGGCTTCATATGAAATTGTTTCTGTAGATATATCTTATTTTTCTCATTACCCCAGGAAAGGTTTCCTTTTGATCTTAGGAAAAAAAAACATCTCCAAATGTGGTCTGACTCTTGTAGTGTTGGATTGTTACTGTCAATGGATAGTTATGGACACTGCTAAACAATCCAATTCCAAAACTAATGAATTTAAAAAGGCAATCATCTCTTGTGTGTAGCCAGATCAGGTTCACATCAGTTTGTTCATAAATTGTATTGAATATGTAGGAATAATGGATGGGTGTTCGTTCTGTAGTTTTACTGAAATGGATTGGAAAGTGTGTTTCCAGTAAAACATGGCATACATTTTGTCTAAAATAAGAAAAAAACCTAAACATATCTATTTTTGAACAATTCTTTAATTTTCTCATTACCCCAGTTACATTAAATGGTCAGAAAATGTTTCCTTTTGATATTATGAACAAAAATATCTCCAAATGTGGTCAATCACATTAATTAACAAACACTGTCCTATGGACCAAATTCAGTACACATTTTTGCTTCAACTATCCAACAGCTGAACCGATTATTTTATATCAAAATTTGTAATCAGATGTTTTTGGTGATATGCTTCCAAGTAAGGAGAAAACATCACATGAAAAATCATCGCCATGATCGGGTCAACCATCTTTAAATACAACTATGTTTCAGTTTAGTAAATGGTAATCAAATTAACTTTCTGTAATTTACCATGCATTTGTACTTTATTCCAAATCTTGTAATTCTTCATCTCACAATAAAGTTTCACAAACTACTTTTGTGCTTGGGAATTTCTGTCTCATGTCTGCATATTGTAATAGGTTTCTCAGAAACTCTAGGCTATTTCAGTTTTTATCACAGGCAAAATGTGTTTTGTGCTCTCATCTTCCCAGCAAAGTTAAATAAGAGGTGAATTATATGGAGCATTTCTGACATTTGCACTTAACCCATTTTCCTTACATATCCTGCAAGAGAGGTAAATGGACAAACCAGGAAGTAGTCAAACCCAACTATACTTGCAATTGACAGCAAATTGGTCACTGGGGCCCCAATTGACATCAACCTCTCGGTGTCTCTCGCAATCACGTAAGAAGCGCGGTTTATTGGCGTGGCGGCCTCCAGCTATGCCGGCAATCCAATCCTCATACCGCTTGTACGCATCCTAGCCCATGGCCCTTCTGCTTTAATATCCACCCTGACAACTTTTGCCAATGATGCACTGTGTAAACAGCCTAGAACAGCACAGGAAACTGTTGCCTGGTAGACTCCTCGAGGCATGAGACGAATGATTACAATACACGAGACTACGCATTGCTAAGCTTCTAAGCAGCCCAGGTAACGACCCAACTAGGCCCCAATTAAAACCAGGTATCATTGATATTGGTGAGGTAATCTCTTCCCCATGCTTCTTTCAAACACCTTATTTCTTACTCATTCAGGTAATTTAATATTACTTTAAAGAGTTGTAAAGGCCTCCATGTTAACAAAGATCCAAGTTAGTGACTACTTTGATAAATTTCTAAATATTTAGGTATTTCTCAGAACTAAAGGTTAATGCCTTGGATCTAAAGTGGGCCCTGCAAGATAAGCTATTCCCCCTACCTTAATGGCACAGCAAGCAAGGAACTCTTTAATGCTAAGTGCTGGAAAACCTCAAGGAATTTTCCCCTTGTAGTTTCAAAGTTACTTAAAACTAAGTAACTTACTGAGTAAATCACAGTTTTTAAAGATGTTTAGGAGATTAATCATGGAAAATGACGCAAGCAGTAAGTGGTCCCCAAAAGCCTGAGCAAGAGTCTAGTCAGATTTCCAGAAGCAAAACAATAAATGCTGAATGCCGGAGAATGACAATGCTCACCTCTCCCTCAGGTCCGATCTATAAAACACACCACTCATTTAGTGTTGTCTCAAACGCATCACTTGTGAATGAATGCATGCTTGAGTCATGCCGCAATTGTCGCGATAGCGCCGCACCTCTCGTGGTACCACGTGAAATGCAATAGATTTATGAAACAACTGGAGGGGCTTGGTATCTCATTTCAATCAGTGATGGTCCTGACATAATTCATTAAATGATTTCACTATCTCGGCTATTAATTTCTTGAGCGATATGAATTGTAACCCCATATCAGATTTCACAAAAATGAAATTGGACTCTTCGAGTTTAATAAAGATCAAACTACATATTTTACTTCAGATGGCTTACTTTCCTTCAATTTTAGAACTTTTCTCTTATTACACATATATTTTACTTCACTTTTTATCAGTTTACTATGTAATATTCATTTACAACACCACCGAAGTCCAGGAAAAGTTATGATGCTGTTTGACTGAGTAATAATAATCATTGTAAAATTACTTTTAAATTGGACAAGGACATTAACAGGCACTCCTTTATGCCTGACATTGACAGATCACTTAAATATGGCATAGAACAATACTCTGAACAATGAAGAATAACCAAACAGGTATCAGTTTGCCTAGCTGTCTAAAATACACTTTTCATTGGCCTCTATTACACAGCAGGATCAATTATAAGTTGTCATCCTATTACTGCTAACATGCAAATCATCTCTACATTGTCCTCTAGAGTAGGCATCCATTCCATATGTCAATGCAGAAACCCACCCAATGAAAAGGAAACAAAAAATCTAGGTTTTTATACCAGTCTCCAAAGGACGGGATCAATAGTAAAGTGCTGATTGCACTGAGCTGTAAAAACATGTCTGTCGCCACAATGATGTTATGCCATTTTACAAAATCAGGAACTCTTGTTTTTCATGTTCTAGATGACTCATTATCGTACCAAAAGTATTTTGAACGAAAATAGACAATTGATTACCTCACAGACTTTAGGCTATGATTAAATTTCACTTAAGGTTTTTGTACGGGATAGGGCTTGAGTAAGCGCTTGCCCTCAGCTTCACCCGTTGATGGGCTTGCATTGATGGGTCACTATCTCCAACTGTCCAGTACAAATCTGCAGGGCTTAACATGATACCATTCAATTTTCACTTCCCTCAGAAAACTATTTTCAATACTAGCATCTTTGCCTAACTCAGATCATGGATAGATATTGCTGGGTAGGCCATTGATGTTTCTTCTGAAATCAATCTCTTTTCCTCTATGCTGATTGATTCCTAATTCCACATGAACACATGTAATACCCAAACAAGTATATTAGAGGTAGAAGTAGGGAGAATCTGAAGCGTCACTAACCTCAATGGTCTTGCTTTGGTGTGTCTTTCCATCCAGTCAGTTTTAACCACCACAATGCACTCAATATCACTTGCTTATGTATACAGCCAAATGGATCCAAGTTAGGGGGATGAACATACTCACAAAGCAAGCTGCAGTGTACGCTTTATTGTAATGTTAACGATGAATATCACACTGATCCAAGCCCAGCTTGTTTTCAATTCCCTTATATCTAACAGCATAACACTGGCTCCTTCCAGAATTTCAGTCGGCCCTGATAGTCCGTTTACAAATAATTCACTGTTTAAATGCTGCCACCAAGAGTTTTGAAAGTGGTCTAGCAAGTTTATCTGATCATAATCCCATGGGTCTGTACTTTTCTTTCAGATCATCTTTGGATTTACGCTTGAATGCCTACCCAAAAACATTTCTTCAAATACCTGGGTGTTGTCAATAGCCAATAGAGCTAATAGATTGGTCATTACACTACAGTATGGATTTCCCTTTTTAAAGCAACTGTCACAATGGGTCATCCAGCTAAATGGTTGTGGACAGAGCACAACTGTCAGTCCCACCATTTCTGATGAGTCAAGTATATGAGGAAATTGCTATCGGCCCATCTAGTTCTCTTACCACAAAGTGTGTGTTTATGTTTCCAAATCAAATTACGCATAATTGAACATGAGTCGATCAACCCCACCAACTGATGAGATAACCGCGACTACAATCATAATCCAAAAGGAGACAGTGACATAAGAGTGTCTATAGGAATGTAATGACAATGTTCCTTAAGGCTAGACAATTACTAGGATCTTGATGTGTAATGAATATTTAACAAGTAACCTCAGCAATATACTCCATGTGAATGAGGTATTTTGCAATCAGTGGAAACCATGGGCAGAACAGTTGTACTGGTATAATAACAATGCTATGCATTATTGAAAGTGTGAAGACCTTAGGTTCTTAAAGGTGCAATTCAAATCATGTTCTGCTCTATTAAGGTTGGCATATCACACCCTTATTCTCCATTTCTAATCACTTGAGGCTCTGTCTCTACACAGAATTGTTAGAGGTTAGCCACATTGATAGATGATGCATGTTACGAGCACCTCTGAAAAGATTAATTACATGTAACTGTGAAGAACATGTCCTCTCTTCCCCACCCAAATTACACCTACTGTGATGAACGAAAATTTCAATATGACTTAAATGTTTTATTTGAACATGCAAGTACTCAGCCTGCAGGACTGGAAACAACTCACTTTGCATTCCCTTAAAGGCTGACTCAGAGATTTCCAGAGGAGGGCCCCCTCAATTTTCAAACGAACTCATTTTTTGCATGTACATAATTTCACTGTGTGAAATAACTAAGCTCAAATCGAAGTCCTTCCTCTAGAAAATCACAACTTTATTATAAAATTTCGGATCCGGAATTTTTGTTATACACAGTATCCTATGGCACTGTTATAATACACATAAATGTTTACTGCATCAAAACGAAAAATCCGATTCATCTCAAACTTTGGAATTAAGCATTTCATGTGAACATCTTTAGTTTTAGCTGACTATTTTTAGTTAATACACAAAAAAGTTATATTTGAAAATCTCCGAGTCAGCCTTTAAATAATGTATAATGTACTGAAGAGACTCACTTGTATCTAGATCACAACCATGCAGGTAAGATGACAGAATACTCTATGACAGGATGGCAGAGTCTAAGGTTAGGGTCCCAGGTTTGGGTTTGGTATAAGCATAGGCCTAATCACTATTAATTATTGTTTGGGAAGTACATGTCAGAAATGTTCACAAATAGTATGCATATGGAAGTATTTCTCCCAAGATGTCTTGTTGCTCACAATACCTACATGTATTGGCCAAAATATTGTTTGGTCAGGGTTTTTAATTCTCTGAACATAATGGCTGCAACAGTTTAGTTTTCTTCACATTTACATTTACCTTGACAATCACTTTTTTTTAAAATATTATTTGGGAAAATTTACATTTACCCCTCCCCCCCAAAAAAACACCACACCCAAACACACACTACATGTTCTATTTTTGGATAGTTGAAAAAAAGTTAACCCTGATTACAAGAAGGTTTATCAATCTTGCAAACATTTCTGTTTTAACTCCATACCTCCTCTTGTGGGGCAAATGCCCACCCAGGCAATAATCGGCAGTTTTTGCAACAAAAACTGCCGATTTCATTTGCATGAAAAAAATAACTAAGTTAAAAAGAATCATTCATGAAATTTGATGCTGCCTCATTGAGACAGCAACTTTAACTCTGAACAAGGTCACAAAACACTTGAACAATTTGTGAAAGCCCAAATCCCATCTACTGAAGACAGCAATCCTGAGATGGTCTGTTGAGGCAAGACAATAAAATTAAACAGCGTCAAGAGAACTCAGTGAAGAACCACACAGGAGACCAGACAATCCTTCATCAATACATCTTGCAAGACTTGCATTTATGAATCAATGTATTAGGTGTTAAAATTGATATTTGACAGAGCTGTGGGTGAGTCACCATGCGTGCAGCAAGTGGGGCAGCCATGTTTGAAGGATACCCCACGGAGCGGTCGGGCAAGGCCAAATCCAATAGATACACATGTAGTTCTCTATTATATGCAGTGGTATGCAATGACCTGGCATCATTCGGTACATTAGGCATTATTCATATTTGCCATTAGAAATTTCGAAAAATATGAATATTTTATTCAATTACATATAAACTGACAAGAGAGAAGCAAAAATTATATATACTATTGTTCAATGAATAAGCATTGTGAAGTATATGCTTATTTCTTTGAAGTCCATTTACATTTCACAAACATCAGAGGGGTTATAGATGAAGGAACTGGAATTCTGAAATAGCTCAATATCACACTATGTCAAAGTCAGCCCATCTCACCTAAGGGTGAATTTAATTCACCATATAGGTACTACAGTTTGAACATATTCAGCAGAGGGATTAAAGAACTAAAACCTAGTCCCGATTTGGCATACATGATGACATCCTATACTCCTTGCCTTGGTGGCTATGTGAGGAGTGGCATTTCAAGAACTCCAAGATACCATTGTCTTATTATTGCTTCGGGACCCTTGACCATAATTCAGAATTTTAAGGGTGAGGGCGGTCATTTTTGCATGGAATTTCGTCTCATCAATTTTTCTAAGATTGAAGTGCCTAATAAGAACATCAAAAATCGTTTGCATGCTTCGACCAAGTGCTCGGGGCAGAAGTAGCCAGGTTGGTAGATTTTCAACAAGACGAAATTGTCTTGTGTTGACAGGCTACAGTTGGCAGTTGTCTCGAATGTGACATTGTGACATTTGAAGTTGAAAAAGTTCTCTGTGGCTATTTCCAAGTATAAATCTTAAAGGATTTCAAAATCAACTATCTAGAACGCACAAAATGCAATATACAGTATATTACAGAAAATACCCCCAATCTCATTTGCACTCAGGGAAACAATTATACTTATTGCACCAGTGCAAACTACAGGAAAGAAAATTAGTAATCACTCCCATTCAGACATAAGAGGCAACTAGATCAACCATTTACCTTTTCCAAGAAACTGCTAGGTGGCAATAATAAACTGGGCACATGTAAATCACAGTCAAGGTTCCTCTCTTGTAGATCTGTAAATTGTAGTATAACAAATACTACATGGTAATGATTTGGTTATGAGGGGGAGAAAATGGCAGTATTCCCCTCCCCAGGTACTTGCTACAGAACTTCTATTCCCAAACCCACAGGACTTCCACCCTTTCCATTGGCTTAGGTTGTTTGTAATTTCTGAAGCTAGTAGTACCAAAGGGAAACTTGATCGTCTATTTCCTAATATAAAGATAGGCATCTGCTTTACTGACCATCTCACGGACTTTCTTGAATCTGGGTATGAGATGGTTAAGGGAATAGTTTAAACAATGCCACGCAGGGAAGTAGGGCTTTTACACTTGCAAATGACCAATAAGAATTGATAATATAGCTCATAAGGACACTGATGCCCACGTTCTAAACGGCTATGCCAAATCTACTTCGAGACACGATCTACCAGGCAATGCAGTGTATTCTTTAAGGTAGGCAACCCACTAACTGCCTCGTCACCCCTTTCACCTACATCAAAATTGAATTTGGTATCAGGCGCACATTTCTCATAACTTAGTAAAAATTTAGGTTGATTTTTTTTAATTTAGTAAAATTAATAAATAAAATTAGATAGTATAACAATAGGCTCATGATGTGGCCACAAGCACACAATGACAACATCTTGTTCTTCTCTTAGGGCAAGTTGGTGACCCTCATTTTTACTGCTAATTTCAAAATCACTAAATCAAATTAGCTTCTTAAAATTTAAAATCAGGTCAAAAATACAAATAATAAAAAAAGTAAGAAAACATTAATATCAAAAAAATGGACCACCTACCATTGAATTAATACAGAGGCAATAGTGTACTCTAAAGGTACATGTGGTAAAATATTTAGAGTTACTTCTAATGCCCCAATGTAGTAAGTAGGTGTTCTCTGTCTACTCGCCTCATTGTATTAGGAACACATACATACTTACTATACTGGGGTCTCTATGTAGCGGTACACTGTGGTAAGAGTGTATGCAATGCTACGTCATGGGTTATTAACAACTCTGCGTAAGAACCCAATTATCTACAGATGGCCGACCGAGACACGACAGGTGGAGGACAACCTGAGAGCTCTGGCGGTAGCCTATGCTGCGCACTGGCGAGTGAAACCACATGGACACAGCTCGTTCAGCATTGTTTATTAGTAAATTTCCTATATGAAAAATCCGCCCATTTTGTTCTCCTTTATATGTTTTAAGTAAAATACGTTTTTTATTGAAAACAACCTCATATTAAGGTGAATTTCACGAAAAATGCACCTTAAACCGCACTTAAAATACATGAGAAATAAAAAACAACGGGATACAACAATTCGAAGAGCCAATTTCAGATAATTTCATAAATCTTTTTTTTTCCGCGTTTTTCATGAAACCATTGCAAAATTATCCAGAAAATTTTAGCTTTTATTTTCCTGACTATCACATTTTTAGTTAGAAATAAGGAACTTCTTATCCGCAACAAATAATGACTTTTTTACTCTGTGTAAGTGTGTGCGAATCGTTCCACAACGGACAGGGGCATCAAATTCTACCGTGCTTTCCCGGTATGGAAAATTCCCGCGTGACCGGCGAGGGGGAGGAAACAAGAACTCTCCCTGACATGAGAAACCGTCGGTGGCGATTTTTTCCCACAAAATATATTGTTTCTTTTACAGCAAGATGGACTATTTATAGGCTACTATTATTTTCTTGCGGGGGTATGTTTTGTTGATTTGCCAGTTTGTGTGTTGTTTTAATGTTTCCGTTCGTTCGAGACGGCTTATGCTTGTGAGATGGTTATAGACTAAGTTATCTCAACAGAGTAAAGTCCTCTTTATTAAATGTACGTAGTCCTAAGCGGTCTCGTGACAAATTAATTCACAGTATCTTTAACCCTTATTCGTTTTTCAGACTATTACACGTAATAGGAGGCGCGATTGGTAGTGTCTTGTTGAGAATGCAGAAGAAGCTCTGTTTGTTAAATGGGTTGTTTTCATAGCGTGTTTTCTAATGATAACCAAATCTATCGGAAAGGTTTTATTAGCAAAACGGAAATTTAACCATAGCTACTTACAAACAGCCAAGAAGCACAGAGAAAATTTAAAGCAAAATTTAGGCCTGCCTAACAACGATCTGGACAGCCCAACCCGCAAACAATTTAGGGAGGACCATTATGACTTGACTTGCGTAGGAATGAACTGAAATATTGCATACATTTGCAACACATTGGATCAGGCCGTGTTACTGTCAATTCGGAATTTTTTCTCAGGATGTGGTCTGTGTTTATTGGGATATGGTAAAGGATGTTGATGTCGCCAAACTGTTCTTTTAGTGAGATATTCGTTCTTTATTGGTAAGTAAATTCAGGCAAGTTGAAATGTACTTTGACAATTAGTCGTGCATGGTGGATACAGCGTACATTGCTAAACACACTGGCGGTTGTCCCCACGATGGCGACAAGTCGGGCGCAGCACGTAACTAGGGATTACGTATGCGTTGCTAGATTAAATAGCCTATTGGAAACCCTTATACCTTTTTAAAAGGTTTTAATACTCTAACCTCTGTAAGTATTCATTTTGATTGATGACTTGACCCCTAACAAAACCCCCCCCCCCCCACCATCTGTGAAGGTTCATGCTAAATCTGTTTTGATGTGAGCTAAAATGTGATTTTGTAGCCCCATACATGTAGAATACTGTGTACATTACTATTGGTCCAACCAAAATGCACATTTTTCTCTTTAACATACAAACAAATATAAGATTTCACAGGGTAAAGGAGAAAAATCGTAGCTTTCTTCTGATACAAAAATTTGACCACTTCGGTTAAACTGAGATGTTTGGTGCGAAAGCTGTAGCGATAGGGCATGGACCTTAAGGCATAAATGTAAATATGAAACAAATTAACTCTGTATTACAAGGAAATAAGGAATGGATCACATAAGCATGTGAGGCTGGTGAAACTCATATCTTTAGCATGTACAAAGCAGTGAAGCCACTGTTATAAAGCACCCCCACTCCAGTGTCAGACCGAACATGGCAGTAAAGGTGTTAATAGTGTTGATTTCTTTTTGCAGACAGGATTTTTTTAGCACATTTCAAGCAACAAGCCAGCTGGCCAAAATAAACAACATGCAAATTCATACCATTAGAAACACTTGATGATCACAAAAATGCAAAAATAATGCAAAATTTAAAAGAACTTATATTCTCAAACAGCATCAATGAAAATATCAGTGTTAAAAAATTATTTGGATCAATTTTATCAAGTCCATGAACATTTTGACACTTGCCCTATATCAGAGAGGGATAGCACAACGGAGGCTTGAAATCAACGGGTGAGGTTCCTCCTATACCACGGATCCATAGGCATCATTTCAAATGGTCGGAGAAAATTAAAGTTTCAGATAACGTTTAAGTTTCGGCCTCAGAAAAGCATCCAGAGATTCAATCTCTATGAAAACTTCAGCTGCCGGTGAGTCCCCTAATGTCATCATGTTGGTTTGGTCTGTGCAGGCAGACTGGTCGGCTAAACGGCAACTGATACATAATCTAAAGAACTATGACATATCCAAATTCTGAGGTAACAAGAAAAAATGTCTTGCCATACTGAAATATAAGAAGCCCTGGTCCATTATGACTGAGGACATGTAGTGTCAATTTTACAGTCTGCATATAAATATGATAATTTTGACAGAGTATGTAATACATTGTATTAATATCTGACGTTATTGTTAGGTAAATATGCTTGTGACCTACTGCATTTTGCTACTTCGCATGCATCTATCAACACTGCACATGTTTGTTGCACTGAATGGGCTGATGTGACTTTTTACTAGGTGAAGCCACATCTTGAGTTTAATCCAAAATAATTAGAAAATTGCATTAATGTTAATGATCACTCTGAATTATAACTGTAGAAGAATGAGGATAAACAGGTGTAGTAATAGACTAGGAAGTCTCTCTCCAACAAATTTAGACTGGCGATGCATGGAGGAAAAAGACTGTAAATTTACCAGAAGACCATGCAGCATATCTAAATAGAGTCTTGTATATGAAAAGCATGCCAGTCTATAAGAAATTACTAAAAGGGCACTGCACTACCATCCATCCATGAACAACCCCAGATAAAGCTTTGCCACCTTATAAGCCAACACATATCAATTTGTATTATGATCTAATCCCAGACACCTTGCCAAGATACATCATTTGCAATTTAGCGTTGTGTATTACAGGGCAAAATTTACCTACATATGTCAATCACAAGCATTTGTTGTCTTCAGTAGACAGTACACGTCTTCCTGCATTTTCTTGGCCCAATTCTTAATTCTGATTACAAGATTACATGGAGGGGCAAAAGTAGCTTTTCTTTATTCAGTCTAACAAATTTGTATCAGAGTGTGGGGCTATAATGCAAATAATAATTTTGGAAACAAACGCAACAATAAAATGTAGTTAAGGCTGAACTAAAAGCATAGCTTGTCTCATTCCTATTAAACATTGAATAAATATAAAAGTAATAACATCTTTATGCATGTTTAATGCACTTTAAAGCCAAAAAATAACAAAACACCAATCAAAATACCCATTTAAAAATGACTGACAGAATTTAAAATATACATTTCACTCAAAATAATTTCAAGTTTAATCAAACACATTTTTCCAAAACTAATTATAAAATTAACAATACTTTCACACTTTTTAGTTCAAGGTCAAAATACATCAGTCAAGATGATTCAGAGTAGATCATTTTCAGGTCTAATTGATGCAGAAGAAATTAATTTCATTTCTAGCTATTTTCCAGTTACGTGAACAATTTAGCTGGTTAATTCTTAACATACATGACAGAGCCATCTGTCCTTTTGTCAAGTGCCAAACCATTTTAGAAAAGCGTAGTCTGATATTGATAATGTTCTCTTGAAAACTAGAATAAGCTGTTCAAGTGCTGAATGCAGACTGTAGAGTTTATACAGCATGCTCAATTGACCTTTTAGAATCCATTTCACAGAACTATGCAAGCAGCAGTGGTCCCTGTAAAACAATATTCAGAATAGTATATTTGTACTAATATACAAAGTTCTATTTTCTCCCCTTTACCCTTTCATTTCACCCACTGCATTTGTACCTACAGAATTAAGAGGATGAGTTTTGGTTTTCAACTGAAGCCATGCTCTATTCCCAGTACATTATGATGCCTATACCTCTGTACTACTGGGTAGAAGAGGAAAAGATTAGCACTTATAAAATTCTTTTTCACTTCTAATGTACATTTTTGATCATCAATCAATAAAACTGGTCTTCCCCTACTGACATTGCAGACATTTTTGTTTTACTGATCATTAGTAACACCGGCCGCCTTCCGCCTTCTACTCGAACTGCAGACTTTTTCTTTGGTAGAGAAAAAATGAGCAATGTACAGAATTTAAAAAAAAAGTTCTGATACACACACATGTATTAAGTTCGCATTCAAGATGCATGCTTCATGAACAAATGATAACTTCTGGCATATAATACATACACGATAAACATGTAAAGTGGGCACAGAACAAGCATGTTCACATGATTTTAGTACCAATGGATTTGTTTTTGTCAAAGGGGGATCTCCCGATTTTGTTATTGAGTCCTGGGGACAAGGCCATTTGCGATCGGGCCATGGCCCTTTAACTAATATTTCCATAAAATGGTTTGGTAAACTTTAAGGAATCATAACTCTTGTGAAGTCATTAAACAAGATTCTGGCTTTAAATCTTTCCAGCATGAGTGAACTTGTTTCAAGACAGCAATGCTCTTTGTAACATGCCCAAAAATCCAGCATCTTTGTAATCTAGTTTGCATACTGATCATAGAATTTGTTTATAATGTATCAATTCCTCCTAAAAAGTGCCCATGCCCTAAAAAATCCCTCTTGTCATTTTTTTACACTCTGATTTGAAAGTACAATTTAACTTGACTAATTGATCAATTAGTATAAATGGTGTATCAACAATGTCCCATTATAGTTTTTTCACCTTAAATTAAAACAGCTCAATGTGGAACATAATAAAATTTGAGCGACAAACACCCATCCAAAATGGTTGACTCCATTAGTTGTAACACAGTATTAATTTTCTCCAATATGAAGGTGCAGTTCTTGTAGTACAACTGAGGTAAAAATGCTTGCAGTAGGCACCGCCATACAGATGCAACGTGCCTAAATGCACATACACGTCATGCTAAAAACAGATTTCTGCATGTAATCACCTGAAGAAAAAATTGATAACATTATCATTGCTGTCCGATAGAATTAATAACTCATAGTCAAGAAAACATCTAGAATACTGTGAGTATAAAACACTTCATAACAGGGAGGTGGTAGAATGAGGCAGCAATGCAGAAGTAATGAGATATCCGACAGTACACTGCACATCACACTCGTACAGCATCTGAACCATTCTGTTCAAATCTAACGCCACACACACCGTCTAAGTGAAAGTTGTATTCGATTGTAAGCTTTCACTTTGCTCAGTAAACTGATTTATGTGGCCCAACGATGCTTACTTACACACATGTGGCTGGCCCTGGGTTATGTATTTTGAGACAAAGGCCTGCCCGCACTTCACACTATTGCCCGTAATAGGCCTTAGAAATCGCGAGGGTAGAATAGTTTTAAGTTTTGATGCCGTGGGGTGTTGTGTATGGATGCATAGAGTAGTGGCCAATAAGGACACAGTGTTTTTTGTATTGCCCAAGAGCTTTATATAGGGCGGCATGTCTAGGGATGCATTTAATTGTCATTCATCTTGAAATTTGCCTGTAGCCCACTTTATGGAACGATACAATCAGCCATTTCCTTATTTCGGTTTGATTCGATAGGGAAATCAAGACGGCTTAAGTTGCTTTCAGAGTTAGCATACAAAAATTGGTTTGTTTGGCGTAACCCGACCCGTGACCCTCAAAAACTGCCGACGCAAAGTTTGCATGAAATTAGCACAAATAAAAAAAGATTCTGCCGACGACCCAATATTTTTTTTTACCACACAAAGCCGAAAAAATCACCAAAACAAGACAACAAAGCAACTACACAAGTAAAAATAAAATATCTTTGCTATGTCATTGCAAACAAATCTTAATAAACGTACAATCTTTGGTATTCATGTTAGGTAAACATTGAGAAGATCTTTTAAAAAAATCTGACCGACCCTGATATTTTTTTTTTCTCTGTTACGCCAAACACAAACATTTTTTTTTTTTATATCCTTAGCAAACTTACCCTTAATAGGATTCATTCGCACTTACAACTTTTATTCTGATTATGGATAGTACTTCCTTTGATGCTGATTTGCTAGAAGGTACAAGCATTAATTCAATTAGTCAAATATAATTTCTTTTAGTAAATTTGCACTTTTTTGCTCCAATATTCTTAGTGGTAGGTTCAATGTTGGAGTTGTTTAACACTTCCCCCCAAGATTGGGAATTTCTAAGGATCCTTTTGCCCTGTCAAGCTGTCACTTTAAGGATCAAATTGTTATGGCATTGTTCGCTAGTCAACTTCTCTCTATTACATTTATAAATTAACAATGACTTTTTCTTTGCTCAAATTAAATCTACTAGTTGGTGTGTGCTTCCCTTTTTCCTCCACATACTGTATTTTACAAAAACACGGTACCATGCAGCCATGACAAATTAAATACAACACCCCTTTTTACTTTTTAGAAATCTGACCAAGTCAATCTATGATGAATGGAAGTGCTAGCTTAGTTTTTCACCATGCTAGTGTAGCTTAGTCCCTTGAAACACGGTTAAGACGGCACATGGCAACAATATATTATCAGTTGTAAAAAATCATTTCCTACACCCAAACTAGCTTTCCAACAGTTGTACCCTTCTTCATGCTACACGCTTACATGCACACCCGGAAACTTTCTGTCAATGGACATAACAAATTTGTCAAATCCAATGACTGATGATGTCCTTACAGAATTCAAATCCAAACTTCAATCTAACTGGAGCTTGAGTGTTTATCATATCCATAACAGATTGCTTGGAGCTACTTATCCAACCCAGCCTCTACCAGCCTTTTTATTTTTACCTCTCGCCTGATTTTCACATAGATTCGAGCAGATCATCCCGGTCTCAAGGATCTGGTAAGAGTTCCCTCCAGGCCAATGCAGAGCCTTTCCTTAAAGAAAGCTCTTGCGGACGATTGATATCACTCAAGTAGACTAATGACTGAATCTTCAGCTGATTGGAGTGCGCTTGTCGGAAACCCTACCCACGCGCCACGTTACCACTAAATATCTGCATCAATACTTAAGGAAATCAACTTTAATTTCCAATGCTATTCTTTCAGTGCATTAGATATTCACATTGGTATAGAACATTCAATAGTACTCATTTACTATCTCCAGGGCTCTTTGAAGTCTTTTCTTTTCGATATGAATATCCTTTTACACTTGGGTGAAATCAATTGTGGCCTTCTAATCACAATTAAGGAACTGCAAAAGGACAAACCATTTTAAGAGCTTTAATATGAACTTTTCCTTTGTTAGCAGAATGTATGAGTCACAGACACAGAACAAAACAATTTTTTCTGTAAATGCTACTTCTTTTGTTATTCTCATTGTAATACATCTTGGAATAATATTAATATCTATGGAGTTTCATTCTATCTCAAATTTTACAGATGGTTTGAAAGTACCACAAAAATAATGTTATCTTTAAGATAAAATGTTACATTTCACTGGCTTGTTTTGGTTGATTTTTTTTTATAAGTTTTAAAAGTCAGATTTCCAATATGTGTTGTAAGTTATTAAAATATATTTTCTGAACTTTCTCCACAAGTGGTTAGGCACCTGAGAAAATCCCTACTTTCTCAGGTTTGCTCATCAGAGCGCAAATTGGGACACGTCATGAGCACTAAATGTCCAATTACCTATTGTCCTAATTACGAGTAAGCACTGAACAGTCCTGAAAGACTGGTTCCCTGAAATAGCATGTCATTATACAAATCCCTATTAAAAGGATCCTATTAATGCCAGCTTCACTGTACTGAATTTAGTTTGTCATTCTGAAAAAAAAAATCTCTTCTGGGAGAGCATGCCCTTCTGCTCCTACCCATCGAGGGTTTAGTGCAAGAAGGCCCCAATCTGCAATAGCGGCCATTTGTTCGTTGTGTTCCTTCTTAAGTGTTTTGCCTGCCAAATCTAACATGTGGCAGCTATTGCAGATGGGGCCTTTTTGCCCTAAACCTCGACCTGTTAAATCCTCAGCTTAGTGTTTCATTAAATTTCCAGCATTAACTAAAAAACAAGCCAAAGCTGCCGATGGAAATATAATATGTTTATATCAAATAGTTAACATTGCAGTCTGTATGTTAACAGAACCCACAGAATTCTCCTGGGCTGTAATTATGGATTTTATTCAAAATAAACTTGTTTTAATACCACTCTGAGATTTTACCTGCCAAATACATTGTTAAAACCCAATATCAAAATCCTGTAAGCCTCACAGACAAAATTTATTACAACTAAGCAAAAAGAAGGGAAAGATGACAGCTTCCCTTAAAACACTGTTTAGAATTGACAGTGATCACAGGAGCACGCGGTAGTCCATATTATCACGTTCTTACAACCCTTTTTAGGGGGGTGCTATGATGTGATACACCACATGAAACAGATTGCAAAAATGCCAAGATCAGAAATCATGTCAGGTATATATTTCATATGTGATTAAAATAGTTAAAATAATCATAAAATTAAATTTAAATGCATTTTTTTCAATTAAATACAATTGGTATGGTGGTGTGTTCTTTAGTATGATCCTGGAATGTCCAATTAAGTGGCTTTGAATTAGGCCTAACACAATACACCTAACAAGGAACAGCTTGTTGTGTGTATACACATCACAACTGATGAAAAATGGATGACTACAGTGAGAAAAATGCAGGCGTGATGTCTATCCCTAGCTTTATGATTTTGCCATGTAATGTGTTAGGTTTATTTAAGATCTGATGAAACAATGTCCTGCTCACTAGATTAGTATGGAAATAAGTGCTATTGATCTTTTAAAGTAAAGCTTTTATATAAATGTTGGTCTGGGACAACATGAAAGTATATCACATTAAGGGTTTCTTTTCAGAGGTAAATTCATGGATTGTCAGAATTGATCAAATCTAATCCTGTCCAAAAATGTGATGCAAACACTATTCTGCAAAGGACGGCTTTGCAGTACATCACAAACAGGATTGTCATACATATTTTATAATACTAATATTAAATTTAAGAAAGGTTACAGGTTACAAAATGAATTGTTACTAAATTTATTCTTCTGCTATATGTAACCCAATATCAAGAAAGAGTTGAACATGTCATTCTAAAATTTACTTGGATCGTTTTAAGATAACAAACAAGCAAGAGAGTATACATGTCCACAATAATTGATTTTGTTGCATATCCATTAAAATATGATATTAGGATATGAATTTTTTTTAATTGAACACCAATTTGGAAATAACATCAAGAAAAAGAAAATAAAACATGAGCGGTTGTACGCTGCATAATTGCACCTGAATTAACTCCATGGGTATAAACTGGCAATCAGTCACAATGGAACTTGTGTAATATTTTGAAACAATCGCAGTAAGAATGGTGGTGGGCTGCAGAGGGCTAAAGCTTAAAGGAAATATGTCATGATTCTGAATATTTGGAAAATTTGGTATGGATGGAAAGCTTAAGTAACGTAGATTACATATAAATCAAAATAAGTTGAAAATTGTCCACATTTGTTGAGTATTTTGCCCTTTTAATTTCCGGCCCAATAGCTTACTCGAAAACGATTCCGACAAATCCACATCGCAGGCAAATGGTGACGTCAAAGTGATGACCATCCATAATTTACGTCGATGTGACCATCATATCTCAGTGTTGCCACTTCAATAATAATTAAACACAATGAAATGAAACAAAATTATGTCATTCTGTAACTTTTTTTCTAATTTTATTATTACTTTCATTAATCCATCAATATTACAGTGTCAGCAATAACAATTCGAGTCAACACGATGTTTTGGTCATCACTTTGACGTCACAAGTTGGGCGCTTTTGATCAATGAAGCCGTGGCGAAAAATCCGCCCGTTTTCTTAGTATGTCAAAAAGCAAAAATTAAAATGCCTCTATTTTGTTAATTTTACATCAAATTGTATTATCTTTTCGGGAATTCGTGATGGATGTACATATATTTTATGAATGTAAGTCAAACTGAGCTTGACAAAAATCTTGACATATTTCCTTTAAATATTTGGAAGCTGAATTTTAACTGGTTATTGGAATGAATATATGATGTAATTAACCAATCAGAAATGTTGTTAAGGCAGGTACATGTAGTGCTCAGGAGGTTTACATTGTCACCACTGTCATAACTTTGTACAATTAAATCTTTGTAATCACAAGGCACAAACACATTTTATTAGAAACCACCACTAGGCACTCAGGGATTTCTTTTCTTGTTTTGCACTGATAGCACGAACGTGGCGAAACAGCCTTGTACTTTGTTATTAATCATAATGTAGGAAATTGATTCCACATATGCTAATAAAATTAAAACACTGAAGAGTTTTAAAGTAGGATCAATTTAAGACCATATCATTAATCCCCATCCTAAACGCATTATCGGTGTCCCATTGTTCATCACAACGGATAAATTGCAAATTATGATCACAAGATTAATATTAAGCTATAAGCAAACTTTGATGAGCTTAGTTAATCCATCAATTATGACTGTAGAACTATTCCATGAACATTAAACAAAGAGTGGCGTCAACCTGACCGTTTCTCAAGCGTGTGATTGACAAAAAAAGGATATTATTTCAAGTTGCTGGGAAATCCACCAAATGGAACAACATATCGATTGGTTGAAACATGGTCATCAAATAAAAAATGATCATTAATGTTATATGATGTATGGAAATGAACCTATCATGTTAGCCTAACTAATATTGGCAACTGCAGGTCGTACGTCTTATTCAAATATCTGCTGATATGGTCTGTAAAAAAATCCAAAAAATATTTGTATTGTATCACATCTGTATAGCCATGGGTTATTTGATGCCAGATACAGACTGGTCCTTGTTTTTTTACAGGCAAACCTAAACTCTACATGTGTGTTATTTTGTATGCGACATTTTCATGCAATACTATGTCTTGTGGCAGTCGGTCTGTCAGTCTGGTCCTGTCATGTTTGCCCCAACTCACGCTGTTTTTGGCCCACGCAAATAATTTTCTTAAATTTTTTTGGAGCAATTTTAAGCAGTTTGACAACAATTTGACAACTGATAAAGTAGGGGCGTGCAAAGCTATTACCTCTGCAAAAATAAGAAAAAAATCCCATATAGCGGGAACTTTGCCATATAGGCCTGGCAAAGGTCCATGACTTCTTTTATTATAGCCCCTCTATATGCCCTTTCCCCATATGAAGACGTGTTGAAATCGATTTTTAAGAAAATAATATTTGCCCCGCAATGAATTTTTAAATTACACAGGATGAAGTCAGTGGCATATCATCAATCCCAATTACATGGCCAAAAGTGTAGTCGCCGTTGATTTTTTTGTTTTATTCTGGTTTTTCTCATAATAAATGAACCATTCAAACAGCTGTGAAGACAGGTGCCTATCCCCCTATTTCTTTCTGTAACAGTAGCCCTTTTGGATACAATTACTTTCCTCTTCCTTATTGACTTAATCCACCAACACAAAACACAATATGCTATATTCTGTCCAGCTGAGAAGTACGAAGCAGGCAGACTCATGCGTAAATACAAATGGAACTTACTTTCCTCACGTGCATGGGCAAAGTACAAGCGAACTGCAACTGAAGGCGGCAAGGGTTATACGCTGCACGTCGCCACTTCATACTTTCAGACGAGACACAAAGTATATATCATAAATTTGCTAAAAATATTTTTAAATGTATTTTTCTTTCAACATACTTGAAAACCCACAAATAATATTCATTAGCTTTATGGGAAAGAAAGGCACAGTACTATTGTCCCAAATTTCATTTCTGCAACAGGTGCTCTTTAAAGAACAATTGGCAGTTCTAAGTTTTTTATTGTATGTCAAATTTCTGGGTTAAATATTGCAAGATCTGGGTCATTAGTCTCCTACTGCTCTGTCCTCTATTTACACATGTGTTCACACTTCTCTACTCTTACATGTCTGACCTCAAAGTCTATCCGGAAATTGTCTTGACTGAAGTAGGGTCTTGCAAAACGATTGATGGGCTTATAATTTAGGTCAAAGGTACGTAAAGAATAATCACATATAGTTTAAGACTGTGGATTAAATGTACCCCAAAAATCAGCTTTTTGGGTTCGCTGTCCGCATCTTGGTAAGAATCTCAATACCACACACATAACACAGTTAGCAGCCCATGTTCTGCAGATGTGTGGCGACTACCTAATAAACTTGAGATATGTGATATGAGAAAAACCTCTCCAGAAAAGATTGGAGGGATTTACTCATTAAAAGTGTACACCGGTGCTAGTGGTTCTTGAGCTTCATATGAGCATATCTTAAGTCTTATCACACAATGTACATACCCCATCAGCATGGAATGCCGATGAAATGAAAATTTGCCCAGCAATACTTGTACCTGTATGCTGGCTACTGTTCAGACAGACATTAAACTCAACTGACAGACAGTTGAAAGTTATTTGATACGATATGAAACATCATGGCAAATCAAACACTGCAGGTTTGTTCTTGACTATGTTTTCTAAGAAATGATGAAATAGAACTACGATTGTGCGGACACTGTTTCACAGACAAAGTTCAAGGGTTTTCAGTACAAATTGCCATGTTTACCAGTGTTTAGTGCCCTTCTATGAATACTTTATGGAATTCTCACATTGATTAGGACAGCTTTTAAATTGTCAGATTTCCTAACCATGTTGGGATAATTCATCACAAGTTATTATGTCTAGGATTAGTTTCAGGGATTATATGTTAAGTTCAGCTGAAATAGGATAGTCTTTTCCTTGCCATTATGTGGAATTAATGTTGAATATGATCCAAACACTTTTGGAATACAAGTTTATTAAGTAACTGTACAAGAGATTTACTTAATCCTTTGCTCTAGGACCAATCAAAATTGATTTAAAATCAAATCCTATTTTGCCGCCTTAGATTTAATCATAATAGATTTGAATTCAAATCTAATGGATTTATTTAATTCAACATTGATTGGTCCCTAACTACAATCCTAAGGCTTAACTTTTAAATCCTGAAATTTAAAGTGTAACCTCAGAAGTCTACATTTCACAATTTTTCTCATTGGTGACTTGCATTAAAAGATTTTCCTGGTACCGGGATCTAAGAACTCATGTAATTCATAAAGAGTTCCAAAGAATTTCCTTCCACGTGCAGGAGGCTAAACTTGCTGGGAAAGTGAAACTCACAAAACATTACAGTCAATACAAAAATCTAACCATTTTTAAAATTGGAACTTCTTTACATAGCCATGATCTAGACGCGTATTCATATACGTCGCCACCAGACTGTTTTGTGACAAGATCATACATTCCAGGACTACAATTAATTAAGCTGTCAATCGATACATGTTTAGCAATTGCACCGGAGTATCATTGAAGTATAATGTCTTGTAGTACTGGTTGAAATGCGTCCTATCTTGTCCACCAACATGGCTGCTATTGAATACGGTCTATGCCATATGACTGTTAACTGTTTAATGATTTCTGGTTTTTATGAAATAGACCCCCACCCTGTTTATTTGAAATAAATTTAGTTTAGCTGTTGTTCCTTCATTCATTCATTCATTCATTTTCAATCAGCAAGGGTTGATTGGACCAGCGTGTTGCTACAGAATGAGTCAACTGCATGCATCATGAAGCCCAATGAGCCTAAAAATTGCAGAGAGCATTAAATTAAGTCCCTAACCATTGGGTAGCAATGGGCGAGATAACCTGAAGCTTTCTTTGATGAATCCTCTCATAAAGCTATACCCATTTATGGGAATCCGAATTTAATTGATTTTATATTTTGATAGCAATTGCAGCAGCAGGATTATAGGACCCGCATTGGTTTTGCTTCTTCTGGAAGCCACTTAAAAACAATGATAAAAAATACCTTGTTATATTAAATGTAATAGCAGGTACGTATCGGAAGACCAAAGCATTTCGTTACCCCCTATTTTGCATGTAAGAAACTTTTATGTTCTTATGTTGTCCCATAGTCTGGCTTACAAACAACGCAGAGTTCAATTTGCAAAATTCTCTATATACCAAATTGTTTGTCTAATCATTGGAATCTTTATAATGATCGATAGTTAATGAGTTAAGGGGTCAAGAATTATAAACATGACCAAATATCATGATAAAGGTCAAAACCTTGCATGTCCTCTAGCTGGGTGCATTTATCTCACTGTTTTGACATTTACACACCCAAATCAACAATCATAGCTGTGATAATCTACACATTTTGTTTAATCTTTGTGATAAGACAAACAATTTACCTTGATTGGAGAATTTTGACATTTTTTAACCTTGTAAGGCCATTAACTTATGTGAGATCAAAGGGTCGTACAAGGCCTGTGCTGAATTACCAAAAGGTTGGCCAAGATAGAAAAATACCATTTTCCCTATAAATGGCTGAAAAAACTGGTCCATTTTCTTAAAGCCTTGAGGTACCACATTTTTCCAACTTGGCCATCGGGTACATATAAGCTGTTGTTTACGTCCAAACAATGACATAAACAATGTTCATGCTTGAAATCCAGTTTAGTAAACCCATCACTACATTCTATTTCTGTTATTCATTACCACAAATTAACAAATCTGCTTGTTCACCCCTGTTAGCAAGTTTTCTAACTGTTGTGATTGTTACAATGTACACACAGCCAGTCATGAAAGCTTGTTTATGACAACAGCCAATCATAACAACCAATAGGCCAAGAAAAAAAAAAAAGTTTGTAAGATCAATACAAAGGTTAACCTTTTTTATTGATCTTACATACTAACCATTACATCACATACTAAGTACCATTACATCACATACTAAAGACCATTATATCACAAGGACCATTACATCACATACTCAGAACCATTACATCACATACTATAGGGACCACTGTATGTAAGATCAATACAAAGGTTAACCCCAAATGGTCTCAGTTAAACTGTTTATGTAATTTTTCACTTTCTAAAAGTAGTTAATTGTGGATCAATATTCATTCAATGAAGGTAGGTGCATAGTTTGATTTTTTTTTCTAAATAAGTTTCCTACCTCACATATTAGGCATATCCACAAAAATACCCAATTCTAAATTTTGACAGGAAGTGCTCAAGCAATTTGGACATTGGAAGCAAAATGTGTATCACAATGGCCTAGCCACACTGAGTGACTTTTTATTCATATCATCTTAAAGAAACATTCTCAAGCCTAAAATTTTACAGGCATTATTAGAACCCATGCGTTTCCTTCGTGTTACCCAAAGTCTCAAATTTGATGTGGTACAGTGGGGGAAGAGGCTGTCAATAAAGCCATCCACCTTAAAAACACTTGACTTCAACTTAATAAACTTTCTGCTAATTTCCAAGGTAGTGAGATAACTGTAAACAGCTAAATTGAATTTTTGACTTCCTCAAGCATTTCCTGTAAGATCAACAACATTGTGCTCAGCTCAATGGTAACAATTTGTAACTCCATATTAACAAAGATAACTCCAAGTACCATTCTGGCCTCATGTTAGCAGAGGTAGGTGCATAGTTTCCAACTTACTCTGAAACAGTTTTCATACCCTTAGAAACCTTGAATTAGGTAGTATGCCGATTCGGTTCTTTGTGGATGTAAATTTGAAATATTGTTCAATTTCTTTCAGATAGACTAGATAGTAATTACAACAGAGCAGCCTACAGGAGCTTCATGCATCATGGATAATTGTGAAATCAATATTGTTCATAACACAAGAATGCAACATCCGAATCACATGAAATGTGAGGCCTAGCTATTTTGAAGATACCTATGGCAATCAACAAAATTTACCATTTAAACAGACTTTATTTTTAGTACTTACTATTCATAACTGTAAAACTCATTCGTCTACATAGATCAGAAAAAGGCTTTTATTATTTATTTATTTCTTTACATTGTCGGCTAAGGACATCAAAATTGAACAATATACAGACATATCAAGAAAAAGAATAAAAAAATTTAATTAAATTGCTATGAAGCTACCCAGGAGAGACAAAAATTCCGGAGCCGAAACCCGCTGTCATCCACAGGATGTGTTCCTCCGACTCCACTGAGGGAACGCCACAACATTCAATTGATAAATACCAAAATATTATTTGAATATTGCACTCATTTTCATTTAAAACCCGAATCAGACAGCCAATATTCATTGACCAAGAAAACAAACCCCACACTGTCCAATAACCCATTAACCACAAACCAACAAAAACCATAGCCAGATACCACACACCAACCCACCCTACAAACTTAATAACCCTACCACCCCCCTCACAAAAAGCAGCCAGTTGGGAATGCAAGGCAGATATGGCAGACTGCAACCAACAAATTTATAAAAATACCTTTAGAAAAGTAAAACTTACTTAGGAGTCCAGCTCCAGCTCTTCAAGCTATTTCTTTTTTTTTTTTTTTTTTTTTTTTTTTTTTTTTTTTTTTTTTTTTTAATTTTTGCAAATTTTGTATTTCTCAAAACCACACAACAGATTCAGCAAGTTGTGCAATCACAGCAATATAATATGAAAGATAGGATTAGGCCTAGTATTATGAACCACTTTTAAATTTATCAAAGGTACCAATTTGCTCTGAAAGTAATTTTGCATAGAGGTGCAACTGATAATGTAGAAATATCGAAATGTGATGCACTTTCATTTACATGATGCATGTGGAAAGGCAAGCTGTGATTATATTTCACTCTGGCTGCTCATATAATATTTGCCTAGATGCCTCCCTTTAAAAGTTTGCATTTGTAAAATAGAATGTACTGTTTTCTATTGTACATTATAGGCTTGTACATTATTGTACATTACAGTACATTGTACATTATAAGCCTATAACATACAATGTACTATTTTCCATTGCACATTATAGTCTTGAACTCTACAAACAGATCCTTTTTATTTTGATCTATACCTCCTCTTAAATCGGTCATTGGTAACACATTTTTTAAATATCCACACTGAAGCAATTGATTAGAGAATGGTTCTGATACTTAAAAACTTTCAAAGTAGATGACGCACTTCAAAATAACACCTAACAGAAGCGTGTTAAAGTCAAAGAAAAGTCTGATTTTGCAATATTATTTATTTTTTTATGAGACTCACAACATTCTAGATTAAGCCTACTGAGGGTGCAGTTTTCTGGAAGGCCCTTGTCACTTTAGGCAAAAACTGATTTTCCCCTCTTGTCTTTGCAGTTGATTTACAAGATTACCTTTCCACAATTTTTTTTGCCAAAGTTTAAAATGTTATTTACTATTTTGATATTATAGCAGTCCCATCATGTCTAGTTTAAGTCGCCCACTTCACACACATTTATGTAATGTCACTGCAGTAAATGAAACAAAATACCTTTATTCATGCTATTAAATATTATCCCCGCCAAATAATAAACACAAATTAACTGTTTGATTGTGCTATAAATACAATAACATACCTGAGTACTTTGAACATAATGTACTTCCCTACATAAAATCTAAATTTGTGCAACCAGATTAGCTTTTGAATTGTTGAACTGTCAACCTTAATATTACAATGAGGTAACCTAGACCAAAACACAGACCTAACAACCAATACTTACAATACAAACAAGACCTGCATAAATAAAAAAACTTGAGCATGTCCCTACGAAACAAAACACTACTAAGAATTTTTTCTAATTATTAAATTATTTAGATGAAATTAAATCTTGTGACTACACATGACAACTTGCAGGCTATCATTCTAATGAGTTGGAGCTATTTCCCACGATTGTTTGGGCCTTGCCATTTAGATCATCAAAACATGTATAGTCATAATTGTCTTCAAAGATAATAAACAATAGTACTTACTCTACCCTGTAGCTGGTGCGGCTAGTATTAATGTTGTCATCCTCATCATCATAGGTTCAGTTCCTCATAAAATTGATCACACATGACCAGGCATCATTTTGACATTAAAACCAAGACGTATCTCCTAATACTTACCCCTCAATCAACCTCACAAAAATAACTTGTGCATGGTAACGGTTCCACATTGACACAACAAATAATCCAAGTTCTTTTGTATAATGTCATCCTCCATGTGATGACATCTCAAAATACTGAATGTATTTCGACAACAGAACTTATCCACTCAATTCGAGTTGTAATATGACAATGTTTGTGGTAATTCCCAGTCAATAAGGAGCTGTTGTAAATCGGTAGGGAAATGCATGCAGGTGTTAATGCTTGCTGTATTTCTGATAGGTGAGAAACTCCCTCTAGTTAGGGTCAAGACCCACAACAATACGATGCAACCACTCTCCTGGCTATTAAAAATACTGGCACGCTCCATTGACGCTCATGGGGGTGTAGCAGCCTAACATGCCCAAAAAGGCACCTGAAAGACATGTCATTAGACATGGTAAAGTGCACTGACCAGCCCAGGGTCATTACACTCGGCCCATGCTGGAAGGACAATGATGTCCCAATTAACACTGGCCCCAGTTTAGATTGGCCTACATCAATGGTAGTGCAAATACCGTCTTCCTCTGTAAGTTTTCGTGTGTACAATTGTGGAAATAAATGAGCTTGACGACTGTGATATTATTAGGATAGATTAAAAATCAATTCCGCTGGATGCAGCCTAGCTAGCACACAGACTGGTGTCACCACAGTCAATTCCCAGTTTATATGAAACAAAAAAACTGGGATATCAGATCCAATACAGATGATGAGGTGATGGGACAGTGTGATAGAAAATCAATACTTAATATTTTACAGATACAGAACACTGAGCCATAACAGAAATGGGGAGAGTGTTGAATTTCATATGTTGATCTTGTTGTACAAACATTTGCACAATTTGTGAGTCTATGCCATTTAACGTAAAAAATGGCCGTATTAATTGTAACTATCATCAGTTACATTAAAACATGTCTATCTTACACTCTTTTAACATAAACTTAATGTTGAATAAAGTTTGCAACCAAAAGATGTTTTTAGCTTGCAACCATAAGGTGTTTTTTATGTATTTGGCTTGCTCTGCTAATATGCTTTTTATATATGCCAATATTTTTGTTAATGTAATACTATTTTTATATTTTGTGTACATATTGCAATTTTTTGCACTATGCCCTACCATCAATGTATTTTGCCATGGGAAAGTGTGCATGTATGTGCTTAGGTATTATTCAGCCCATTCATTTTTCCTGGATTATTTGCTTGTATCAATATTTTTATGCCTGCTTTGTCATTTTATCTGGATGTACAATGTATGTGCATCATGTTTTGCAGGTAATTCAAATAATATTATTATTATCATAATTATTATTATAGCATTTTAGGAGCCCCTATTTTTGTTTGTCTTAAAGGTGCAATGAGAGATTTCAGGTATGAAAATTCTGATTTTTGCACCAATGTAAAGCTTTGTATTAAAAATGTCCCCATGTGAAAGGATTAAGCTGAAAAATATTTCTTTGAGTACAAAATTGTGAAATTTCTAATTTTGTATAGGAGCAAACACTAAATTTAGCCTATGTTTTATATTGAAATTAAGTAAATGAAAATCACCTTTTGTTTTCACTTCAAGGCATTTCTGTAACCAAAGACAAGGTAAGAAATCTACTGGGGATCTTATCTATGAAATCACTATATATGACACAATATATGGATGCCACAAAATCTCTTGTTGCATCTTTAAAGTATAAAATTTTGTGGTGTTATGGGAGTAAATGGAACTAGAATAAGAAACCTTGAACAACTACAATATTTGCCATAATTCCATACCTGTATTGCAATACATAAATACATGTTTAGAAATTTAAAGATTTTTCTTGGCAGCATCAACCACAATGACCAGCAATAATTAATGCCAATAGTAGCGATTATAAAGTCTTGAGATATCTAAAAAATCTGATAATGTATGATTTCCTATAAATGTTGTACAGGAAGATATTTAAAACACACACATCCCAAAACTGGTATCTCTGCAAATTACAAATTTACACAGCCATGTTAATAATTACCTTCCTGTATATATTTCCTCTGGCTTCCTAATCTTTTCAAGCAATCAAATCCATATTGTCCCAAGACAAAGAGTGTACAATGGGATGTGATTGAAGCTACAGGACGACAAATACCTAGCACACAATACCCCCACAATGGATGTATGAGTAAGTACTTTGAAACACTTACAAAACCACTTGACCTGGCCAGTGGTATTTTCTGACATATGGGTTACCTATACAAATCCAGGGGAAAATATGCAGAAACCCACTGTTATGTGATGTTAATATTGTGCATTTGGGTATCACTCACCAATGAGAGCCTTCTCAGTTTTGGTTTCTAAAGTCAGTACCTGGTACGGCAGTGTGCATAAAATTATAATAATGCCTAACTCTGGTTTATTCTCTCTGATTAATTCAGGGCCAGCAACAAATTGGCAGTGAAGAAAAGGAGGCATCGGGCATGCAACAATCCCATTAAGAGAGATGATTTCAGGCAGGTTGCTGTATTTTCTGTATCATATAAGGTCACATAATTGGAGAAAAAACTACTACAACACACCACCTAATTGCTTCTGCAAAGTCCACAAGTAAAGAAAGGGAGGGGGTTTTCCCACTTGAAGGGTCGCTTGGATTGGGCATGTACGTCCCAAGGGGTCAGTTGAATTGTAGTCGCATGTTAACTGATATGGTCACTGTTAGTCCAGTTACTTGAAACCGGCATTTGTAAGGTGATCAAGTGTGGAATGTTGGCATTGTTAGAATAAATGGTGAAAAGTAAAGGGAGGGAGAGAAGTAGGGGTTAAATTTGGTGAGCACATAGAAAAGGGTGTAACAACTAATGGTCAAACATTTTGGTGGGAAACACTTTTTAAGACTGGCGCTGTACAGCTACCTGATAGTATGCATTGGGGAAAGTCAAATATTTTGACGGTCATTAATAAGAAGCAATTGGAAAGAAAATTTTCCAAAAGAAGTGTCAAGAAAAAGGGGTAAGGGGAGGGGGAGGGGTGGGTCAATGCCATGGGATAACCCACTGGCACCATTACTCACTTGTAACCGGACACTTAGGTGATGTTAAATTAAGATTGGGCAAACATCTTTTGATATCAGTTTGCTGGAGGTTATTTGGTACCATCAGGTGGTTTCCACAACTAGCTGACTGGGGAGGGTACAGGTAGTGGGAGGCTGGTGATAGCACCAAACGTGATTGAATGGGGTTATTACAAAGGTCACTACTAACTATGAGATATCTCAAGGGTCCTCTTTAGACTGTCGTAATTGGTTACACGATATGTCTGTCAGGCGGGCTGCGAGGATTGTCTTCATGATATCCTGTTCCTGTAGTTTAATAACATGCTACAGGGTCATTACATTATGCCACATGTACTGTGTCTTTAATGCCTTCCAGATCATTGTCTGATAAATTTGAATGTTTACACCATTTTCATGCCACTTTCTGTAACATTTATATGGTTGTTGTATGTATCAGGTAGAAAATGTTTTGGGAAGTAAAAACGCATATATAGGGTCTTTTACCTGTTGTTTTATTGTTCTAGAAAGCTTTACATTTACATTCAAAGTGTATTATATAGGCCTAATATAAGGAAGAAAAAAAGTGTTTGCCTTTTAAAGCGCATTATCTTTTTTAGGTTTTTGCTCACTTCACTTTGAAATTTTTTTTTAATTTTACAAGAAAAAATGAAAATTCGCCAAAAAATGAAAAAGTGGGTAAAGAATGTGATATGATTTTTTTTTTTAAAATTCCGCATTCAGATTTGGCAAATTGCTGATAGTGCCTTTAAACACTATTAAGGATTATGCCCAGCTATTATTCCACATAGATAATGCAAAGACGGTGAATACTTATTTCATATAGATAAACTATTATTGTGTGCCTGCCTATTACACGATAATACTATAGAATAGTCTTTCATAAATACTTAAATGTCTTTTTATATTAACAGAACAGAGAAAGAATCGTCCAGAGAGTGAGGTAATCTACAAAACCCCCTGACACCTTCCTCTTATAGAAGCACGGATGAAGCTATTTTGTGAGTCCAATGTATTTATTTTCCAACTAAGAACATAACCAAAATTACATGTCTCAACCTAAAATGATGGATTGATGGATTAGTCTGACTCACCTTCCAATTTGAATAAGTGTGAAAAAACTGTTTTTTACACCATACATGTGGTATACCAGCAGCTTGTTTGATTTTAATGTCGGTCAAAATGCTAATGAAAGTTACAATATGGCTTCATCTTACGCACATGAACTTTAGACAGGAAATTGCCCATCACACATTCTAAATTTTTCTTAAATATTATAACAATACTTTGTAAGTAGACATGGTCATGTTAAATGTACAGCTCACCACCATGCCAGCTAGACAATGCTAGTCACTAGAAACGCACATGAACTGTATCATGCTTTATAGCTTGCCGATCTTAATGTCTCCAATTTTTTCAGCTGTGTTAACTCGCTGGATGCAACAGCATAGATCATGGATTTAATGTTATCAGAGAACACAGAATGAATACATAATTAATTCAACGCTCTCCTGACTATAATGATGTTTAAATAAACAGAAAGGTTGGGCATGAATAAAACAGATTGATGATTATATTCATGCGAAAGAAATATTGGTTACTTAAAGTCGGTTAAATCTTACAAGCGGCAATTACAAATGTAACATGCACTCAACATACAGATATAAACAGCAAAAATATAAATGATGGATTTAGCAGTGTGGGAATTTCAATTACAGAAATTTAAGACAAATTTCTGCTGACTGCCGATTGTGTCAGGAATGGATAAACCACAGCAAGTTACAACATGCTGTATACAATTACCATCCAGGTGAATTTAATGTATAGTTTTGATTGATCAGTTACAACTATTATTGCTTGAAGATAAATACAGTCAAATACAAAGCAAGAATAGGATTTAACAAATAGAATTATGCTACTTGACAAAGAAAGATCCCTAGCATAAACTGTAGACAATTTAAGTCTTTGTGAAATCAATTTGCACATAAATAGAGAACTCTCTTTTACTTCCTCTCCAAAGGAGTTTTATGAGATTATTTTGTTCAATGAGAGTTTTGTAATGACATTAAAGAGACAAGCAAAATGTCTTTTTGCCTGCAATTTTTCTGCAGGTATGATTCACACTAACGCAGCCATACCAACCTGGGAATATATCGTGAGATGAAATACATGTAGAAATCACCAACGAGGGAGTTCACTAATGGTACATATTCTGAAAATAAATTGGCCGGTTTGGCCTTGACTTTGAAATAATCCAAATATCAAAATACCATTTGACTCTGTGATTTTAACAACTCCACTAATCCTCAATCTGCTATCAAAATAGTGAGATTAGGTAAAATGTGACTTGTATTTTTTGTGCCAGTCCCCAAAGTTGCTAACAGATGGCTCCAGGACGTCGCTCACGTGTTCGCATTACCCATGCTTCATCACATTCTAGATAAACTTCACCCGTAATTCTTTTGATTTGCCTGCGTTGCGTACTGCCAATTTGACAAAATAATATGGAAATAGGATTATAGCCAGAGTCCAATTCTTCTAGCTAAGAAAGAGTCTGGGGCCAGCCCATTTTTGTGGAGACAATCATGCAACGGGCAGTGGGCATTCATAACATAACGGTGGTCTGAAGGATGGTCACTTTTTAAGTTAGCCAATTAGGCAGAAAACTTGGCCTCGTTGGAGCCTAGACTTGTTAAGACAACAAAAGGTCACCACTATTAAGCATTGGCTTTTTCAACTGATCTCAAATCTTGGAAACACATTAAGTGTCAGCTGTGTGATAGTCATGAAGCCATCAAGATTCAAGAGATCGCATCAGCTACTTTCTCAGTCTTATTTTGACACTCAAAACCAATAAGCCCTTAAAGTAAATTTTAATTGATTGCAATCTTATCATTCGGTTCCCACCACCTAAAACTAGTGCAATTGCTCATTTATTGTAAGAAGCGATCAAAGGCAGTCTGTGAATAACTAACAATTCTCATGACCCTATCAAATTAATCAAGCCTAATCCGATTACGTGCATCTGAAGAAAATGTTTCTCCCCCGTTTTCTTCAGGAATGTCTCAACAATCCCTTGCTCATTTCAACTAACCAATTTTTTTCCTAGCAAACACTATAATACCTCAATACCTCAAGCATTTCAAAAAGACTTACCTCAATGCTTAGGAAAACAACTCTAGGCATATTTGAATACTGAGTATATTGTCAACAGCATGATCTAAGCTGCTTAATTTCAATAAGAAATCATTGACTGTTGAAATTTTTTCTTATTAGTGTACACGAGCTAGAAATGAATACTCACGGTCAGTGGCCAACTGCACTGTCATTATTTTTCCAACAGAAAATTTCTGACACATGTGGACGTCTATGCTCCAAGAACAAGTGATGATCATGACTGTACTAATCGGCTCTTTTAAAACAAAACGTGCGCTGGGCCCAAGGGGTGGCAGTTTTCTGCAGGCGATGAACTGTCTGATGGCTCGACCTCTGTCTTCTACTACAACATCTTATTTTTCCTAATGGATCAATTTATGCTTATGTCTGTTGTCCAAATCCGTCTAGACTGGTACAGTTTAGATGAGTGCTTATCAGCGCCTTAACACAACGTGGTGGGGGCTGTAACTGGTATTTCAAGTTTCCAGGTGAGAACTATGATTGCGATGCCATTGGATCTAATTTTACAACCATGTCTCCTATTGCTGTGAAAAAAGTTTTGGTTCAAAACGAAAACAGTTTACGGCTATTTTACCACCATCACATTGCAACCAAAAGACTAAATCACAAAACCGCACTGTTGGAAATCGCGCCACCTCCCTTGACGACAGGCAATCCTGAAAGATATAGCACGAAAGTTTGGGAGGTGGATTTCAGTTTTTTGTTTTGACCACTCTAACAACCAGGGCAGCACAGGGACATTGAACTTCTGTATGCTTTACTGCTCTGCTAGTCAAGTAGAAAAACCTACATGGGAACTATACAGCCAAAGAAAACCGCACAAATCGCTTATTACCTTTAAAAAGATAGCTCGTTCATTTTATAACTAGAATGATAATACTTTTAAAGTAAGTCTATGGGCCTAATAAGCAAAATTGAAATTTCAACCAAGTTCAATCAGATTAAGATGACATCAGAACATTGTCATTTCTGTAATGAAATAGTGGGAATTATTTTACAGCTAATCAAATTATATGCTTGGTGAGTAAAGGCTATTAAAGACTATTACATGGTCATTTCAAGTTCCATGGGTACAAGACTATACAAGACTCATTACTCCAGCTGTTCTGGGGTTGCACTCTCAATGACCCCTAAGCAGTTACACCAACATCTAACTTCACTTTCTGTTAATTTTGATATTTAACAAGTGGTATGTGCACATACTGAAAATTAAGGTGAGTTAATCAATGTGAATAGAACTTGTGAATTATAATACACAACCCTAGAAGGCCTTGATTATACTTTGTGAATTATAATACACAACCCTACATGTCCTTGATTATACTTCACTTGTAGCAAAAAGGCTGGACAAAAGTTATCTTCAGTAGATAGCTATAATTGGCCTACCAAATGAGAATGTACAGTTATCTCCACTACTGACAGTCTGACAACCAACATACCTACAAAGTCCTGCTCTTTTCACAAACTTCATGGCTAGTCCTACATGTTAGACAACCTTAAAGGTGTTCTGATTCTCTTTAACAGTCTCTCTTGGCACTCGCACTAGTAACACAGGTCCGTTACTGGTCACCGTAACACATCGGTAAGATATGACATCATCGCTAACCGCTGCAGTATTCCACCATATCGCATTATAACAGGAAAATAATACCATTTGTCACAGTTTATTATGTGTAAGAGACTAGTACTCCCTTCCCGGCATGCATTTAGAGAAAAAGAGAAATCAAATATGGCCGATTACAATCGGAATCAGCTGTGCGACGCTGCAAAATATCGGACTTTTGTGTGGTAAAGTGAGGCAACTTTAAAGGCTTACGATCACCGTTTGCTTCAAATCGCGCGATATGCAACAATTTTTTAGTGTAAAATAATGTCTAAACTACACTGTGAACGTCTTTCTTTCTTCCCGGCGGACCAATTTTAGCCATCGACGCCGGGTTTAAAGCGAGGGATCTGGACTGACAAATTATGAATGTCACTTAGGTAAGTAACACCAAAATGGGTTACCTGTGCTGGTAACGCTGTATATGTCACTTGGTTGGGTAACGAAACTTTGTTTGTTACTTGTCCGAGTGACATTAACTTTGACCCGCGATACGAAAACCGGAAGTGTGACCTGAGTGCTGCAGCACCGACAACGACGGTTATGTGACTGTTACGGTGACCAGTAACGGACATGTGTTACTAGTGCGAGTGCCGAGAGAGACTGTTTAAGGCCCTGATTTTTTTTATACCATATGAAAAACCATAATTTTTTCTCATCATTAACCTGAAATTTCAACTTCCACATTGGATGTCGTTCCAAAGATATGAGTAAAAACTTTAGCATAGTAATCTATAGCATAAGGTACTGCAGTATACTTTATCATATCTATCATCAAAACCACCAGTTTATTTCCCACTAACCTTGGTTGCAGTTGTATGTTATATCAAGTAGAGAACTTGGTAATAGAACCGAGGCATCTGCCATACAATACTTAATTCATACTTAAATCTTAATCCTCTGCATTACACTTTTTGTGGTCCTTGGTGTTTCAACTAATTTGAATTGGTTATTCGTTTTGTGCATGAACATACCTAAAAGTCAAGGTTGCATAATCCCTGTGACACTATACAAAACTCTAATGATCACTGTTGTAAAGGTGGCAAGGTTTTGAAATCTGGTAACTTACATTACACAAAAGATATGCTAAAATGTCCCTTTGTTATATTCAGAGGTTTGTAAGACAGACAACTATCACCACAGAAGAACACATACTTGATTGGAGTATTTCCTTGAGTTTAAGATTTGTATCCTTATATAATCATTTAATTTGGCCAGTATTGGTCCAAGGGCGTATCATTTTCAAGTCTTTTTTTTTCTAAAGCTGTAGGACTAAATAATCACATACACCAATCATTAGGAAGCATGATAAAAAACAACACCAAAATTGACCCAATTTTAAGGGAAACCTACATCTATCACCAATATGAGGTTTCCTATCTCCACGGGAAAGATGTTTTTGTTGCTTCCATTTGATACATTTTGATCGCAACATTATCATCAAATCATGTGACTAAATTTAACAATTACTACAAGCAGAAACTCATTTTCAAAAAAAATTATTTCAGTAGGTCATTCAAATTACCTTTTAAGGTATGATGAGAAGTTAACAACTACCCTTGTAAGAAATATTTTTGGAGTTTTTAATACTTTCCTCTAGTACTCTTACTTTTGCTACATGAATTATTTCCTTCCTAATTATCCTGTCATCAAACCCCATATGTCTCAAATACATCATGTGGATCAAATTTGGCTATACCACCGTGCTTGCCCATTTTTGTCTACTTGATCATTCATAATGTTTCTATAATATCGACATCATGTAATTGGAAGCAGACAGTCTGTTTTGTGAGAATATCAGTCAACAGCAGACTGGAGCCTTGATCTCAAGTTCACTGACATCCAACCCAATTACTCTTTAAATTTTAATTAGTGATGAAGACAATTACTAGCACTTTCTTATTGAATGGAATGATGAAATCAATCTTAATCCTGCCATTATAGAAAACTACTCGCACAGATCACATGTATCCAATCATTTACAATTCCTTCCTGTATTTTAAACGTTACTTTCAGCATTATGCCCAAGTTAATACGCTAGCCTCTTCCTGGTCCAGAAAACCTTGCCACATATTGTGTGGGAAATCTACTGTAGACCTACGAGCACTAAACTGGAAATTAAACAATTTGTGGCTGACTGACAAGCATTCTTAATAGAAGTCACCGAAAGGTGAATATCTTAACAATGCGATGTGGATAACGTTTGGCCTCCTGGGTTATCATTGGCACCATTGTTATTGGTCAACACACATCTATTAAAGTGCTATGCACCTGGTGAAAGTCGCATTCACTTATCCACTCTTATATATCATTTGCAACCCTCTGTATTTAAATTAATGCGCATAATTAGAAGGCAATAAACTGAAATATTTAAACAATGTTTTTGATATCTCTAATAAATTAAAATAAAGTCTCTTTGGCTGAAACGTCTAACACTTAGAATGCTGTTACTGCATGTTTTAACTCCATACTATGTCTTGATTCAGGGCATTTAAAGGAACATGCAGAGAGCATTTTCTTGCTAATAGGTTTTCATTGATTTCATATCCTCTCTAGTAAATTTACATATGAAATTTTGTGACATAAAAACTGGGAAAGTTAAGAAGCTTCCCAACTGAAAATTACCCAAATTGAAAAAATACTGGCACCCCAAAGCAATAATCTGAAATGCAAAGGCTTTGCACAGCAAATAGAACCCCAGATAAAAGCCTTAATCTTTCAACGCACGTGCATCAAATAGTCTAAAAAATGATTTTTTTCCCCCCGAATCATGTCACACTTGCATGCATGCGTGCATGTATTATGCATTCATTTTAATGTTCATTCATGGAGTGTGTAATTTAGCACCCTGGTATATATTTTTAAAGTCATGGTCATTTTAATTCTGAACTCCTTTTTGACCAGAAAAATAGATCATTGCGGTGAAATAAAAGGTACGATCTTAATTGCTTGGCTAAAACTATGTTGATATGGTTTTGTTTTATTTTGTTTATTAATTTTTCCTTTTTTTCTGATTTTTTTGAGAAATGGCTAAGTATATCCCTTTAAACTACCATGAAAATACATATAAGAGCAAATATTGAAATTGGGATGCTTCACCCAGTTTACCATTGCTGACTTGGCAAACAAGATGTCCATTACAGTAATTATCATCTGTATACTCTGTGAAAGCAGAGAAGCTATAATCCATACTGTAATATTAATGGTAAAGCTTAAATATCTACAGGAATTGAAATACTATGACATCAAAATATAAGAATACTCTTTTCTGCATTATAATCTATAACAACATTGCCTTGAACAATATACACTCCAGACTACTATACTTTATGCAAGCAATGTTTTTGTCAATTTTGGTGTTATTAGTAATAACTACTGTGTCAATCATTTTAAGCCTGATTCTTGCCCAGGGATTTCTATGCTATACACCAAAGGAAATATCAGCATGCAATTTTCAACCATAGTGTAAGGGGGAATAATAATTCCCCTAAAACAAGTGAAACACTAAAGAAATTCTATATGTCACGCACTGTGTGAAGTAATTACTTCTAATTTTAGCATTTTGTTACAAATTACTGCATCAGTCATTTTGAAAGAGTTTCTTATGAACCTACACTTGGCAACCTTTAGGAAAAACTTCAGCTTGTTGTTGAAAAAAGATGCCCTACACTGATATTCCAAAATGAAATTACCAATTTATGCAAAGACGTCACTTTTGTATTTATTGCAATTCTATAACTTGCAGCAACGCGATAATAATCTGCCCTTATTAATGTTGCCCTGATTAAATCCAATATACAGCCCGTCTGCATTTAATATTTTTCATGGATAAAATATTTATTACTTCCTATCTTAGCTAACTATCAGTTTCACCAGCGTAGATGGAATCGTTGAGTGTGAGGCAATAAGTAGGCAATGGAGAACATTCCCCTCATTATGTTGGTAGCTTCGGGTCTCCTGCGTATGAAATTGTCACATCGTATTTGGGACTTTCTGCCATGATACAGCTTGCTAGTGGGAGAGAGGGGGAAGAACGGAAGTGTCCCATTCTAAGACTAGACCAAAATTAAAACCGAGATGTCACAAATCCTACTTAGTTAACCCAAAATCTATTAAGGGTACATGTTATTATCTTAAGCAATTCTTAGGCTTATCAGTACATTACATCGGACATGAAGCAATTGAAGCTGGTACAACTCAGTGAAGTATCTTTTTTCCCCTTTCATTATTTTGAAACTTTGTCTCCTTACAGTGATTTAAATGCCATCAAGCAATACAATATCAATTATTGTCACAGCAGTGATATTACTATTTTTGTTAGGGAAATAAAAACAACTAGAAGACGGAATGTGTTTCAAACTGGAAACAAATTGCTAATTAATAAGGAAATGCCTAGCTGCACATCTAAGTTGATCAAAATTATAGGTTGATGGATCATCAATTCTATTTCAATCAATAGCTAGCTTTAACTTGTCAAAAAGAACAGATAAATTACCACGCTACAAATGTTAATTAAGTCACAGGAATAAATTTACAACAAAATTCATCAAAATATCGACACAAGAAGAAATCATGCAACTTTTCAGTGCAGCACAAGCCCCATGCCTTGAGAATAGTATAACCCATCACTGGCCTAGTGTACTATCTAGCTTGATGAATATTAAGGGGAAAATGAAATTGAGTTACTTGAGGGGAGATACTGTATAGGCCCTATTACTCTCAAGTGGATGCTTAACCTGCTAAAATTAGATAGGTTTCATGGAGGAAAAGAAGATTACGATTCCCACTGCTCATCCAAAGCTATGTATATTCAAAGGCAAAATTAAAGAAACATGTTGCATCCACATTGCAGTACTGTAGCATCTATTGGTATGCTATTTAAAGACAAGCAATTATGTAGAGTTTATTAAGGTGTGAAAAATGGAGGGATAGAGATAGAGGGCTGGGAGAAAAAATGTGATGAACTGTAATCCATGGAGGCCAACTTACCCAGTATGAATTGGAAATATTGGCCAATGAGATAGAGCAATAAAACATGGCAAATGAAAGAACTTAAAGCAATCCCTTGTTGCATTCATACTAGCAACTCAAATTTGAATACGAAAAACACTTAATACAGCAGCAAGAAATTTAGCATTTTCACATCTTTACTACATCTTTCATATCAGATTTCTATAACAATTAATTTGCCTTGATTTTTTTCGAGAGTAGATCTAATTACCTACATAAGATAGGACACACATACTTCCTTAGGCCAGGTTCTGACAAAATAAACTCAACTTTTTTTTAGGGTAATAGGAATACTTGTGGTTGTCATGAAATGCCCTTTAAATTTGATTCCCCAGTAGTAATCTCACATTTCAAATAGTGAGCCGACCATGTGGAACGATGCCGGAGCAACGTATTTGCTAGAAATGCCGCGTGGCTTTGTAGCTCCGTTTACTATCATCAACAAAAAATCAAGAATATGTACGTCAGTTTAAATGTAAAGTGGCGGTCGTGTACATACCTTTTTTGGGTTTTTGGCTGCAACGAGCGTTGTGTACATACCTCTTCCTCTATTGTAACGGCTTACCTCAATATTATTCCATATCAGATCACCAAATGCTTTAATTAAAATGTGCAGCAACACCGATAAGTGTTTAAATCATGAATTATCAAACACCAGAAACTAACACTGGACGAGCATGACACAGACTTGTTGTTAAATTTTAACATCCCGTTTTTTGCGTGGCAATGAGATGGAATTTAGCTCAAGTTCCCTGTGCTAAATATCCTTGCATTTTTGGTATCCAAAATATGAAATGTCTGGAGAGTAATTATTTTATTTTGAATGTTTTGTTCAATGTACATGTTTTAAGGACACCGCTGTATTGTCAAAGTACAGTCAAAATTGCACTGGCAATATGTAGAACTGCAGAACTATTAATAAATCTGAGGCTATCAAAGCACAAATGTTTGAAACACAATTCTTGTTAGAACTATTTCACCATCATGTTAACACACCACGCCTCCAAGCATAAAAATCAATGTACCTTAAGACTTGCATATACAGACAAGAACCCAATTGTTCGCATATTGGCTATTAACATCTTTGAAAATGAAAATAAATGTACACTTGAGGAAGTTTTTCAATGTAAACAGATGTACACTCATGTTCCAAAACAATAGAAAGACTAATATTGATCCCTGTCGCACAAGCTGACAGTTTTTCTTGTATCCCCCGTCTTGAATTGGTTTTGATAGCTCTCAGGCATAGCTCCCAAATTAAGCAATTTATTTTCCATATATGAACAGATGCTGCCGTGCTTCTTCCCGGGCTCTTGTGTTCTCCACAGCAGTGTGATAAGGACTTTATTAATCCAGCAATTAAGCATGAAATGTTGCATAGATATCTCTGTATGGCCTTAGCTGCCGACGTACACCCTCTATATTTGCTCTACAACCATTCCTTCATTAATTAAATCGTGAAAAACCTAAATCTGTTCTTGTTTAAGCTGGTCAAACTTGAAAGTGAAACGCGACCCTGTAAATGAACAGCGATTTCATGGATGATATCCCATCTCTCCTAATTAATATCGTCTCCTCCCTCATTATTACTCTCAGATTATTTGATTGGCTTAAGGACATACAACCATGCCAAATTACCAAAACTGGTTGTGAATGTCAAAATTACAAAATGAAACCACATAATTTCTAGCCTAACAATGCTAGTCTTTTCTTCTCTTAGAAGTAACAACAACCATATTTTTTTAATAAAAATATTTTATGAATAACACCTGCAAGTTATGTTTTTTCCTCACGGCTTAATATCTGGTATAAAGAACATTTTCCATCATATGCCAGACATGTGAACAACAACCCTAAGAGCATATGATGTTCTACATTACTCAAAATTTAAGCATATCAATAAACTACTTCTCATCAAAACCTATTATCAACTCTAGACTAATCCACACAGCAAAGGCTGTTGGAACTAATCGTCCTGTCTTCTACATTCCTTAAACAGCTGTGAAATTTTAAGCAATTTCATTGGCTGATGCACTGCTCGTTGCGTATGATATTTCGTTCACCGAGTTTTTCGATTGTTGTCACTGGGTGGTAGCAGTCCTTTCTTGTTTTATTAAAAGCCGAAAGTATCACGAAATGGGTTAAAGATGACCTTAAATGTTAAGCTGTTTAGAATGAGAATAAAGGTATGATTTTGGGAACCGGTACTCTCTCTTAATTAAACGACAAAATAAAAAACCGGCGCAAACCATTATTTTGCATGGAAGAACTTGGCCTCTGACCTTTGTTCTCCACTTAAAATAATGGTATCGCCTTGGTTTCAATTCGTCGTAAAGAGAGTACCGGTTCCCCAAATCATACCTGTTATTCTCTAAATTGAATACAGGCATTCCAGGCAACTGTGTACCACTGCTTTGTAACCTAGTCTATACTAGGTAAATCTTTTCACAAAGCCCGGAATTCAAGACTCAACACTTGGGGGAAAAAACTTTGAAACTTTTCCACATCACTCGCATCAAAAGATGATAAATTGCACACAGCTATTGATTATGGAGGCCTTGCAAACAACCCTCGAGAAAATCCACTAAATTGCTCCAGGAAAATCAATCTCACATCTTTAGGCAAACAAACAATGTATATTTCTTTCTCATTTTCACGTCATTTCCATAACACATGTGGTATGAATTTCTCTTAACTGACATATGAACACTGCAAATGAGCCTCTCTTAATTATTTCAATTGTATTTCAAACAGCTTTATGCAGCAGCCCATGCATTTGTGCTCTCTATCTTTTGCAAAAAAGAACTCAGCTGAAAACAATCTTTTTAGAAAAAATTCCTTGAGTATTAATTTTGAATATCATGTAATTGGCCTTTTCACAGTAAAGCAACACCCGATGTGGTAAAAATTTCATCTTTGAATTTTTGTGATGGTACTTGTATCACTTGCTGGTAATTTTTTATAGGACCTAGAAATTATTATAGGAGAGATAGTGGTTAATTTCAAGCCCTTTAGATGTTTTTGTGTTTTGATTTTATGACCCTTTTATATCCAGAAAGACCAAAATTTGGCCTGTCCCAATCACATTGCAAAAACAGCCTATTATGATCATCATTTTTTAAGAAAACTGGATGATAAACCCCCAATGAAAATGGCTATGATACAAATAAAAATGGGTCAGAACCACCAAAACCAATACAATAGCATTCAAGTTAAAGTTAAATCATCTGGAACAGCCCTTTTTTCATTTTTGTGATAATGGTTGTAACATGTAATGCAACTGTTTTCTGAATTTTCAGGTCACCTCCTTCACCGTTGTTCCTATTGTTAATTTTTTTTAATAGCTCCATGTATTCATATATTTAAGTGTTTAGATACTTGGCATTTAATGAGTAAGGATGTAAAGTTTTTTCATTTACAGCTGTTTAATTGTAACAGTGTGCAAAAGTAATGTCAAATGTTCGCCAACCCTTTATATAATTTAGTTTGAACATAGTTAAGTACACGTTAACAGGCACAGACATGCTTAAAATGATTTTTCTAGAAGAAAATTAGGTTAACGTCATATCTAAAGTTTCAAACCAAACTCTTTCAGTTTCAGTATTGAAAGCATATGGTTTAACAAAGTATGTCAATGTTTACAACCGTTATTAAAATGGTGCATGCTAACATTCAGGTAGATATCACCCAGTGCTGTAAATGTTTGAAAGTTTGTACTCAAAATATCTTGTTCTAAGTTTATTAATTAAGGACCACATTAAAAGGTTCAATTTCACATTATTCTTCAAATTTTATATTTTTTGTGTAATAATGAAAAATATCAACTAGAACTAAGATAGTAACCTAAAATAAGCAATTCCGTCCGAAATTTTGAGATGATCGGATTTTTCGTTTTGATGCAGTAAACATTATGTGTAGTATTACGTCCCGCAGAAGGATACTCTGTGATACCAAAAATTCCGGATCCGGAATTTTTTTATAACAAAGTTGTGATTTTCTCTATGAAGGAATTGATTTAAAATCTTAGCATTTCACACATTGATTTAGTAATCAAGCATATACCTGCAAAAACACATTTTTGGGGAAATTGTATGGGCAAACCCCCTCCTCAGGAAATCGTTGAGTCGGCTTTAAGTGTAACATACTAACTTGAGTCTCATCTTTGTAATAACGGTTGAACAAAGGTATTTCAAATTCGACCGTTACTTTTTTCCATAGACTTGCTGCAGGCCAATTTTAAATTTTCACGTAGATGTGTTGAAATTTAACACACATCTCTCTATTACAATGAAAAACCATCAGAATTGCCAGTGTTACATTTTCAAGCAAAGACTCATAACGGCTTTTTTCAACGTAAAATTGTTTGCATACGTGATCATTTGGTTTTGGTTTACTGTGAAAAGGCCCATATTTAAAACTTCATTTCACTCCAGATATTCAACACTCATTGCAGCTTTAGAAAAAAAACATTGAGCAAATTCAGTCTTTTGTAAAATCTACCAAATTTTAAAAATGATCCTAGCACCACAAATCACAAATTTAACATTCTCATCCAGTTAAAATAATTGGCCTGTACTAGAGAAATCTAACAAACCAATATTATTACCAAATCTATAATATCAACATCCCAGAAAGAAGCGCTTTCTTTAGATTCACAGTATTCTGAACGATGATTTATGAGAGTATAAATGACACAAGCCCTACCAACTTTTGAGACTCCAGTGTACCACCGAATTGAATGGATGACAAAAGGAATCTTGTAATGGAATTTTGGTTAACTTTCACATACTTCGGTGGTAATTACCATTGAAACTTATGAACTGTGGTATTTCATGGGAATGCACCTTCAACCCTGTTAATACCACTATGCAACCTTCATACAACACTTGATCCATAATATCCACGCAACCAGAACAGCCCGTCTCCTCTTTAATTTCATCTTTTAATCTTGTCCATGTACCTTGGATTGAACTTGCTGTAAAATGGCAATATGCTCACGCTATGTGCACAATAATGCTTGAGGGTGAACTGCTAACGCCTCGCTGGGCTTTTGCCGTTCCCCAAGGGGTAATCCATTGTACACTCATAGCAACACATTAAAAAAACTTAGCGCAATGCAGGCACTTTAAAACTATATCTTATTTCTTAAAATCAACCACTGTTGAATTTGGTAAGATCGCTTTTCAAGAGAACAAAATTGATTTTTTTAATTTAAATTAATTACCATTATATAAGCTTTCACTTCTTTTGTTCAACGAACTGGGTCAGCATCTGACCTATTAATTCAATCTTGAGAAATTGTATAGAGCATTATTTTAGGGTCACAGAATTTCCATCTTCTGTTATAGTTTCACCCAAAACCCCAACAGCAAAAACTAATGGTGTTTACTAATTTTGGACAAACGACGAAACATTCTCTCATGGTAATAATGGTACACTCTAATGCCTTTTCACTAGAGATTTCTTTGACACAAGTGGGATATGTAACCTAGGTTGACCTATTTAATCCGGTATCACTCATCGTCAAACCGAAATACACTTTTGGACATTGTTTATAACATCAAAAAGAACATTTCTGTTGGTACATTCTACTCTGGTATGAGAAAAAAAACTCAATTTTGATGTTAAAGCAGGGGAAGGGGTTGTCAATTAGGTCCCCAGCTTAAATCAGGTAAACCTACGTGAAGATTGTGCAAGTTCAACTGGTGTGATTGTTGGAAGGTGTGTCACTATTCCAATTTCATCATTTGTTTTTCTTCTTAATACACAAACTGACCCTCACATAGGCCAAGCACCTACATTAACAACAACACTGTGGTTTTGAATGACAGGAGTAACAAGCCCATAATAAATCAGAAAAGCAGTCTTTTTCCCCGTCTTATTCTGGCATTGGGAGCTGAAATTTTCCAGATGAAAATAAGGAACAGGACCTTTCATATTATACAAAATCACAGCTAAAATTGGGTGCCCGATCCTGGCTACCAGAAGACATGCCTTTCCTCCTTCTTCCCAACTGTTTTAATTTTAATTATTTATTACAATTCATTTTTTAAAGGTGTATTTAAACCCCCAAAATTTTTAACTTTTTATAATTCATTATCCATTGAGATTTGATCGTGTTACTGAAAAGGCCACGGGAAGGTTGACAAACCTTTATCCTAGTGCATATTTAAAACAATACAATATAAGCTTGACACACCATATCATGGACCTTCAAGAATTGACAAACTGATTATGTTACCATGGTAACAGGATGAATAATGGCCACAAAGTATCATATTTCAAAAGTTCCCCCAGGCACACAAACAGTGTGTGCAGTATAATGGTACTCAATGCTTGTGAACCCCAGCATAGTTGACCTAGTAATCAAGTGCGTTTGCCTTTGTAACCTTTAAAATTTCATTGCTATCTTCAGAAGATAAAATCATTACACAACCATGGATGGAATCAAGCCCTTTCTTTTCAAATCGCAGGTTCAGGTTTCAGGTTATTTCCCATCTCATTGCAACATACAGTAATATAACCTAGGTGTAAACAAATATAAATATTAACATGAAATTTAATAAACAAAAGAACGATGTAGGATATAAATAATATTCAATATGCAAGAGTGTGGATGCACTTAAAACGCAGGGCGTGTATTAGTGGCACCAATGCTAAGTTACACATAACAAACAAAAATTCATTTATTAAACAGTAGTTTGAAAAAGGTATAAACAACCTCATAAATTATACCACAACACGGGAAAAATAAGGGTGCTGACCAAATTACAATTTATTATTTTGACAAAAAAAAAAATAGAGGGAAAAAAAAACAGTTAAATAAATATGAATAAGTATAAGTTACCCAAATCATAATACAATTAATCATTTTCGCAAAATAAAAATCAATGAGCTGGTTTTTTGAGAATTGCTTTAAAAATAGTAAGGATGGGACTGTTTAAGACGTCATTCAATTAGTTCCATAAAGCTCCTTGGACCCTAATGGGTTTCAGCAAATCTGGTGTTTGTCTGTCTAACGTACATGTCCTTAGATGATCGGTGTCTAGGGATGGATGTCTTGTCTGGTCAGGAAAAAATGATCATCTTAATATTTGGAGGAAATAGGTCATGATGGTATTTTATACATAAACTGGGCAGTCTGAAAGACGTAGATGTCATCATTTTAAGGCGTATTCATGGAGGAGAAAAGAGGGTCTGTAAGGGCTACCAAAGTTAATTAGTACAACGTCTGATCTTTTTTTGTCATTGAAACAGAGAATGTAGATGGAATTATTTTTATCTGCCCAGATAATGGCACAGTAGTTGTTGTAAGGGAAGACAAGTGTATTATATAAGGTGGTCAGTGAATAGGGCAGAAAAGGTTTAACTTTTCTGATGATACGTTATATTTAGAAATTATTTTAGTAACATGTGGAACGAAGAATTGATGGACACAAAGATGTAATGTTAGGGAGGAAAACGGGAAGGAGAGGATTTGACGTGGGGGCTTTTTTTTTTAGTCAGAGTTTTGCACTCTGTTTTTTTTTTGGTGTTTGTATGGTTTTGTTTGGGTGTTTTTTGTTTTTTTTTTTTATGTTTTTTTTTTGTGAGTTCCAAGACATGTCATCATCAATTAAACCGCCTAAAAATTTAGTTGGGTTCACTTGTTCAAGTGTTTTTGTCATAATAATTTTAAATCAGTTGGTGGCAAGGGTTATTGTTTTATTTCTGATACCATAAAATTAGTGTTTTAATGTTTTAAGAAAGTTTTATTTAGTTTAAACCAATTATATATATTGGTTAACTCTTTATTTAAAGTTGATTCAAGTATTTGGTTCTTTGTTAGAAGACAAATATTAGTGTCATCGCGAAACATAATAATTGAAGATTAGGGAGGGGTGGGAGAGCATGATAGGAGGTCATTAATATAAAGTAGAAATAAAAGAGTCCTAGAATGGAGCCTTGAGTGACGCCCGCAATGATCGAAGAATTGGACGAGTGGGTGTTTGTTATAAAATCAAAAACAAAAAAAATTTTGTTTTCGGTTATCAAGTTAATTTTTCAATCCAGTATTGCAGTAACCTCTGTATAACCATATTTTTTTAATTTATTATAAAATTTTGTGATCTAGAGTATCGAAGGCTTTGCTGAGATCTAGAAGATCCTGGCAGTGCAGAGTTTTTGGTCGAGGGAGTAGTAATTTTTATCATAGAATTTATTGTTGTGGCATGAATGGGAGGTGTTTACAACACACACATACAAGCCAAACTGGGCAGGAGTGGGATTTTATGTTTATCAATAAATGCGATGATTCGGTTACAATTAATTTTTCAAGAATCTGGATAAGGCTGGAAGGATGGATATCGGCCGGTAATTGTTGAAAGAATGCTTATCACCAGTTTTAAAGATCGGAATAACTCTAGCTACTTGTAATTTAGATGGGACAATAACCGGTGGATATCGAAAGATTGAATATATACACATGGGCTCACTAATGTTTGGTACGATCTGTTTACATGTTTGAGCTAATACCATCGGCACCACCACAGCTATTACTAGGTTCATTTGTGAGGTTATCTCCACAATTCTTCCTTAGTTGAGGCGAGAGAATTACTATGGGGAAGATTGAGATGCACTGCATTTGGTCGGAGTAATGTTTCAGGAGGGAGTATTTTAGCAGCTAGTGATGGACCTATGTTGGAAAAAAAGTCATTTGAATTTGTTGGCGATTTTCGACGGGATCTTTGATTTCAGAAGCAATTAAAGTCGATAAATTATGAGGTGTTTGGGGTTTTTATGTTCTACCGAGAATGATTATTTAGGGTTTGCCATGTTTTTTTCATGTTGTTCCTATAAGCATCAATCTCTGCTGTGATATGATTACGTTTAGCAATGCGCAAGAGATAATTTAAAGTATTGCGATATTTTGTGTATTTTAGTTTATTATCATACTGGGTTTGGAGCGGTATTTTCTAAATTATTTATCTTTAGTGTTAAGTGATTTTAATTAGGCCAAATGTTATCCAGGGTTTCCTAGGTGTTTTACGTTTAGATAATTAGCTATTTTAAATATGATTCATGGCTAAGATCATGCAGAAACAATGCAGGAGTTTATGCCAAACTAGGAGACATAAGTCCACAGTCAAAACCTTCGGGCGAGTGAGAAAAAAGTGTTTGTCCAACCTCCAGTAAATATATCCCGTCAAATAAATCATGAATTTTAAGTTTAGGCATAACGAGAATAGGCATGGGTATCCATGGTTGACAGCATAAAAGTTGTGTATCAATTACCTTAAAGCAATTTTTTAGTTTGTCAAGATCCACCAGGCTGTTATCGAACCTTCGATCATGTTGGTGGCGTACCAACTCATCCGTCTATGGTCCATGTGCTAGCCACCTCATTGTCCCTTGACATACGCTGTGCTTCACGGTAAATAGCCATGCGTTTCTTTGTAAGGCTTTCTGGTATATAGGGTGAGTTTTTAGTCTTAGTACCTCTGTATACCTTAGCACGCTGAGAATATGAAATGAATTCATAATGATTGGTCTGGTTTTGTGTTCACCATCACTTTTTGGGCGTTAAGCTTGGCCAGGCGGTGAGTACGATCAAAGTCACTGCAAGCTAGTTGATATTCAATTTGTGTGATGATTTCAAGTACGCAATAGCTGTGGTGTCCTATTTTCTCAGGGACGCCATGTAACAAAAGACAGTGCGCCTACTATATGTTCAGCATCATCAAGTCTATGTTAAGCGTAATTTTCTCCTTTTTTAGTTTACTTCCTTTCTAGAGTCGCAAACTCCGGTTGGTATCCTTGAGTCCATAGATACAGATTGTAGACACTCATGGTGATGTCAGATTTCGCTTCTCGGTGATTGTGCTAGAAAGAGCTTGGTATACAGGCTCTACCAGAGGATTAAATACTTCTGGTGAGAGTAAAACTGTTGAGACTATTGATGATACCAAGGGATGGATAAGTTAGAGTTCTGCAAGGACCTGTCTTAATAGAGTCCCAACATCAACCGGTACGTCCGTCTCCCTTCCAGCTTCCTGTTCACTGTGACGCGAAGCTGCTGATTTGCTTCCTCGTACCATATCGCTTGAGGATTATTTGATGGGTTATTGGGCAATTCCTTTCCACTTGTAGCGGCATTTTGCTCTCTGGCGAGTTCTTAGGTGGTAGAAGTATGCCTTGAAGCAAGGTAGAAACCCAAGATTGGCGATGATGTGTGAAATGATGATGATGGTGAAATTTGTCGAAATTTGGAGAGCCTTAAACCCTACGATGTCATCTCTCTAGCAGTGTTTCTAGTTTCCCACTAATATCTCCACTAATACTTTGGTGGAATTTTAAAAAATCAGAGTATCCAACACTACAAAATTTTCAAAATTGAGGGGGTCTGCTCATCAAATGAATGAATTATTAGTAACATTATAAGTCATATTGCACCAAGGAATGACGACATATATACACATATGAAAGGGTCGTACTTTAGCCAATCAGGTGGCAGGGGTTCACATTAGTGTGCGTTTTTGCGTCTATGACACACTTTTCCAAAGGTGGACGCATTGGTCTAGTAGAGGAAATTTTGCGTCTTTGGTGGACGCAAAAAAAATAGCCACTTAAAACTACACAAATCACAGAGTTTGCTCTGGCACCTGGCCACAATATTGTGTACTTTTCACTCAAACAAATAATTATTCTGTTCCCATAATACATTGTTAAATCTTGGCCTTTCACAGATTATCTTTTACTTCATTCTGCCAAGCCACCTGACATTTTTTGAACGAGTTAAACAAATTATTCTATAATTGTCTGGTTGGCAAACCAGATTAAAAATTAGTAGAAAAACCATTATTGGTGCTACACTGTCGGTGGCTTAAAATGATTATATTCCATGTTATCTTGGAATAAAATTGCATGGGTTAAACACCTTCTTGACCCCAACAATAGTGGCAAATGGAAGTATTTTTTGGAGACTATCTGTTAACCTTTTGGTGGTAACACCATTATTTGGCAAGTAACATAAACCACGGATAAAAGTTGAACATCGACAATGCTTGATCGCTGAAGTTGTTAATTCGTGGATGAATGTTGCGTATGACCCCCCCCCCCCAACTGTGCAAGTTTAAGCACCAATTTTATGGAATAATTCCGCAATTAAGATTCAATATAATCGTCTTTAGGAAAGGTGGTATGATGGTGGCGTGAAGTATTTTCATGATATTTGTCTGAGGAGGGTAGAATTTTGTCATATGATGAATTTAAGAGTAAATTTCTTTCATTGCAATTTATGGATTATTGCCTCTCTTATTTAGGCAATTCCACCTAAATGAAAAAGAATGTCAGGTGGTGGGTGTGGATGAAGATAACTTCAAGAAGAACTTCTTTTATCTCACTAAAACTAATAGGGTGTAAAATGGTTCATGATTATGTGTGTTGCAGATTTTACAACCTAACTCTAAACAAGGGGGCCATTTTGTTATTGATTTATTTAGACTGGACGAAAATTCATACCTATCCAATCATCTACATCCACCAGACTGAGATATTTCCAATATAAAATTTTACACAGATATCTTGCAGTTAATAAATTGCTCTGTCAAATAGGTATAACTAAATCAAATGTATGTACCTTCTGCAAAAATGATATAGAGAATATTGAGCATCTCTTTTGGAATTGCAGTGTCACTGCATGTTTTTGGAACATGTTAAAGGTGCATGTTTTAGATAGAGATATCGACTTTACTATGCGTGATATCATCCTAGGTATTCTAGATGCTGAATATTCTAATCTAAATTTTGTATTCTTACATGCAAAATATTTTATCTATAATGCTAGGTGTAATGACAAACATCCAAATATTGATGCCTTCATTAATGTGATGAAAACATGTAAAGAAACTGAAAAATATATTGCAACCAAGAATGGCACTTTAGGTGAGTGGTACAATAGATGGAAGAATGTAAAATGCTAATTTTGAATTTAAATGTATACTACACTGTATATCTATTTCTTGTTTTTGTTCATATATGATGTGATTATGTATATTTTGTTTTGATGCAATAAAAGGCAAAGCCATTTGGCTTTGCACAGAAAAAAAAATTAAATACATGTAGCAAATCTGTGAAAATAAATATATGTTTAAATTTGACTGTATTTTGGATTGTTTGCAGTCCTTTAAAACAGTTCTCAAATGTGTTAAAACTTGACACGCATATAATTTGAATAAGACGCACTTTTGCAACCTCAGGGAAACAAATTTGCGTCCAAATAAACGCACTATTTCCAAAACCTAGTGTGAACCCTGCAGGTGAGGACAACTGCACAAAACAACTTGGTTCTAATACACAGGCAACTTATTCAGGAGTTACCCTAGTAGAGAGAAAACTCTTTCAGGAGTTATTGCAGCCATAATCTCATGACTATTTAAAGGTGCATTTCGTGATTCCAGCAACCTTCTGTTTTATTCATTGTTCACTAGATATCTTTGAGAAAAGCTTATTCACAAAGTTTGAGTTGATTCCGATCTTGCGGTTTTGTGTTATGACCAAATGCTTGGTTCCCACGGTCCCATAGGCCACTGTGCTGTAATTTCTGTCCGTTTACGGACAGAAAATACAAAATTGCTAATTTCTTACAGATACGACCGACTTTGCACATAAGATTAGGTACACGTGGACTACTAAGGCTAACGGTTAAGATGATATAAAAATCTAAACTTTTTTGAGGTAAGTCGGGGGGCGAGGTTGTGGATCACGAAATGCCCCTTTTAATTCTTTCAAAATAAATAAATAAATGCTTAACTGTAACCCATTAGAGGGCCATGGTCCAATCGCTAATAGCCTCGTCCCCAGGGAACCCATATTTTACCGTAAGTGGTCAAAATTTTGGTATCAGAAGAAAGCTACTATTTTTCTCATTTACCCTATGTAATCTTAGGGCTAAAGGATGTTTGGTTTGGATGTTATGAGTGAAAATGTGCTCCCTTTTGGTACCAATATTAATTTTACACAGTACTCTATGGGGATTACAAAATCATGTTTTTAGCTCTCACATCAAAACGGGTTGAAATATCGGCGCAAAACTTTACAGATGGGGTTTTGGGGTGAAGGCCATTTTATCAAGATGAAAAATGTATAGACTTAAATCGGGTCATCCCCTTCAACTTTTCATAATGGACTAAATGCCAAGTAGGCACTCATCGGCAAAAAAAATGAATCATTGAATGCTCAGCTAGCACATATCAGCACTCATGAATATGCATACAAGCTGGTTTGAATTAACTGATTTCCTGAAGGATTGCTGCCCAGATGGCAAGCATTGGTATTCAGGTACTGCTTTTTTCTGAGAAGCAGAGATAGAGAAGGTTCTGAAAGATTACTCAGCCAGAATTCACACATTTGTTTAGGGTTACAGTTGAAGAAAATTGATTATTTTTCCCCATGAAATGAATGCAAACACTGACTATCAGCTTTCCCAGTCATAATACTGATTTATTATATGATACCCTTGATGGAATCAACATTGTTTTCTATACAAAATCTTCCGATTGGTTGCCATTTTAGCAACACACACAAGTTTATGAAAGAATTTTCTTCTTACTGAATTATAAAATACACTGTATGCATTGAATATAGGCATGTTTCAATGAGCATATCCCTTTCTTGAAAATCAGGATATCAATTCCAATTAAACCAAGCCTTTATTCATTCATTTGGAGCTAGCCCCCCCCCCCCAAGTTTAATACTTTCAAATAGCATTTCACATTTTGTATTATTGTCAATTAAACCTCTTGTTGGGCTTCTATGTGTGTTGTAATGTCCCAAATCTAAAGTGAAAGTGTCAGTCCTGGGCACAAATTGTCTTTCTTCTCACTGACAATATACCCATGCATCATCCTATTGTTTATATAATGCCAGTGTCAATTTCTCTCTTTTAGCTTACACTCCTTGCAATATTGGAACATTTATCAGCTATTTCCCCGGGGTCAATTTCACATTGACAGAGCAACACTAGCCGGCTTGTAAAAAGAAATGAAACATTCACTTTTTGTTCAACAGAATGGTCGTAATGAATTAATGCAATTGCCAGTCATTATTAGTGACCTAGTTGTGCTCATTACCCTATAGAAATGTGATAATTCTACTTGACAGGTTATCTATTAAATCCAATATACACTTGAATTAAGATAGGTCTAGTCATACAAGAATCAATGGCAATTCTTCATTCTATCATCGTAATGGGTTTTCGATCAGTATTACAGTAGAGTAAAATTATGTAAATCACACTTTGGCACTCAAAGGGGGGAAAGCTAAAATAAAAATATTCACTTAATGGTTACTTGCAAAACCAATAAATGAGACAAATATTAATATTGTTATATGGTACTATAAATATAAAAATATCAAGCAGACACATTTTATGGATCAATGCTAGGTCACACATCATTTGATCTAACCCTACGATCTTCAATTTCTTATTAATATATCATTCTCATCAGACCTGGAGGCAATTAATGATTCAAAGTAACACTACACACGTGTGGCTCTAACAAAAGCAGAGTAGCAAGGGTATTTTTAATATTGCCCAAAAGGTTGAGTGTCAGAGATATTAGGGAGCAATCGCTGATATGAGTATGAGCACGGAGTCAAATTTCATAGGGCCTAGCCAAGCTGACCTTTTAAGAAGCTCTATGTATGCATCTGGATTGATGGAATCTGTCCTTCACCATATATCTTTACAATGAGATACTACTTTAAATAGAAACAAAAGCACATCATCCCATGCAAGAGAAAAAAAAACATGTAATGCAACCTTAGCAGTACAGCATACTGTCTTTGTGTGGTGTTGGCAAATTAGTGCTTGGTAAAATTTGCACTATAGTGCTTTTACCTTCCTCGAGTCAGTGACATCAGGGTATTATGCAGTGATCACAGCAAGAAAACGCGGGCGTTAATTCAAAGCGCTGGCATATCTCCTTCCAGTCGTCATGTGAGCGAAGCTGCTGCATTGCTCCTCAGTTACAATATCGGCTTGAGGATTATTTGATGGGTTATTGGGCATTCCTTTCCAATTCTTGCGGCCTTTGCGCTTCTGGCGGTTCTTAGTGGTAGAAGTAGCCTTGAAGAAACGGTAGAAAACCAAATTATGGCGATGATGTGTGAAATTGATGAGATGTTTGAAATGTCGAATTTGAGAGCCTAACCCTACGATGTACTCTATAGCAGTGTTTCTGTTTCCCACTAATATCGCAAATAATAATTGGTGGAATTTTAAAAAATCGAGTATCCAACACAGTACAAAATTTTCAAAATTGCGGGGTCTGCTCATCAAATGAATGCATTATTAGTATACTTATAAGTTCCTATGCACCAAGGAATGACGAATAGAGACACATATGAAAGGGTCTTACTTTAGCCATATCAGGTGAGGGTTAACATTAGTGTGCGTTTTGCGTCTAGGACAAACATTTCCAAAGGGGAGCACTTTGGTCTGATGAGTAAATTTGCGTCTTTGGTGGATGCAAAAATAGCCACTTAAAACTACACTAAAAGCACAGAGTTGCTCTGGAAAAGGTCAGATAGTTGATGTTTTCACTCAAACAAATAATTATTCTGTTACCATAAAGACATTGTAAATCTTGGGGCCTTTTCACGATTCTATCTTTTACTTTCAGTTCTGCCAAAGCCACCTGCCATTTTTTGGACAAGTAACAAACTTATTTATAATTTTGTCTGGTTGGCAAAACCAGATACATTAGTTAGTAGAACAACCATTATGGTGATTACACTGTGGTGGCTTAAAAATGATTCATATTCCATATGTTATCTTTGGACTTAAAATTGCATGGGTTAAAACGCCTTCTTGACCCCAACAATAGTGGTAAATGGAAGAGTGTTTTGGGATCTATCTAAACCTTTTGGTGGTAACGTATTTGGCCATTGTAACATTAACCCCCTGGATAAAAGTATTAAATCAATGACAATGCTTTTAAGTCTGAAGTTGTCATTCGGGATGAATGTTGTATGACCCCCCCCCCCAATTTGCAATTTTTAAGCACCAAATATTATGGAAGAATCCGCATTAAGATTCAATATACTAATGTCTTGAGGAAAAGGTTGTCTGAGTGGCGGAAGTATTGTCATATATTGTCTGATGGGGGAGAATTTTGTCTATGTGAATTAAGAGTAAATTTCTTTCATTGAATTTCTGGATATTTGCTCTCTTATTATGCAATTCACCTAAATGGAAAAGGAATGTCCAGGTGGTGGGTGGATGAGAAACTTTCAAGAAGAACTTCTTCTTAATCTTACTAAAACTAATAAGGTGTTAAATTGGTTCATGGATTATGTGTGTTCGCAAATCTTTAAAAACCTAACTCTGAAAACAAGTGGGCCATATTGGGTTTAAGATTTAATTTAGACTGGAATGAAGTTATTCCATACATATCCAATATTACACTCGTCACCAGACTGAGATTATTTCAATAAAAAAATTTACACAGAATCTTGCAGGTAATAATGCTCTGTCAAATAGGTATAATAAATCAACGATGTACACGTTGCCAAAAATGATTATAGAGAATATTTGGAGCATTCTTTGGAATTGCAGGCATGCAGGTTTTGGAACATGTTCAAAGGTGCGTGTTTGATAGAGATATCGACTTGATAGGCGTGATATCATCCTAGGTATTCTAGATGCTGAATAGTCTATTCTAATTGTATTCTTACTGCAAACGTTTTAGCTATAATGTAGGTGTAATGACAAAAATCCAATATTGATGCCTTCCTAATGTGATGAAACATGTATCAAACTGAAAAATATATTGCAACCAAGAAGGCACTTTAGGTGAGTGGTACAAGAGATGGAAGAATGAAAAAGGCTAATTTTGAATTAAATGTAGTACACTGTATATCTATTTCTTGTTGGGTCATACATGAGGTGATATGTTATTGGTTTTGATGCAATAAAAGGCAAAAGCATTGGCTTTGCACAGCAAAAATTAAATAATGTAGCAAATTGTGAAAATAATATAGGGTTAAATTTGAAAGCATTTGGGATTGTTTGCAGTCCTTTAAAACAGTGCTCAAAATGTGTTAAAATTGACACGCATATAATTGGCATAAGCCGCACTTTTGCCACTCAGCACCGGAAACAAATTTGGTCACCAACTAAACGCATATTTCAAAAACCTAGTGTGAACCCTGCAGGTGAGGACAACTGAACAAAACAACTTGGTCTAATACCAAGGCAAACTGATACAGGAGAGTACACTAGAGAGAGAAAACTCTTTCCGAGTTATTTGCAGCCATAATCTCGGGACTATTTAAAGTTGCATTCGTGATCCTAGCACTTCTTTTATCATTGTCACTAGATTCTGAGAAAATCCTATTCACAAAGTTTGGGGTGGTTTTTTTTGTTCTTCTGGTGATCCGATCTGGTTGGGGGTTCGGACCAAATCTTGTTTCCACGGTCCATAGGCCACGGTTCTGTAATTATGTAGTCGGACAGAAAATACAAAATTGATAATTTCTTACAGATACGACCGAATTGGCACATAAGATTAGGTTTACAGTGGACTACTACGGCTAACGGTTAAGATGATTATAAAAATCTTAAACTTTTTGGGAGTAAAGGGGGGGGAGCGAGGTTGTGGATCACGAATTGCCCTTTTAATTCTTCCAAAATAAATACTAAATGCTTAACTGGAACCATTAGAGGCCCTGGTCCAATCGCTAATAGCCTCGTCCCAGGAACCATATTTACCGTAAGTGGTCCCAAATTTTTGGTATCAGAAGAAAGACTATTTTTATCAGTACCCCCTATGTAATATTAGGGCTAAAGGATGTGGGGTTTGGAGTTAGAGTGAAAATGTGTCCCTTTTGGTACCAATATTAATTTTACCCAGTACTCTATGGGGTTACAAAAATCAGTTTTAGCTCTCACATCAAAAACGGATGAAATAGAGGCCACCTTTAACATCACAATTAATCCCCCTCCATCCCTTTCCCCTTTCTCTTTCTCCCCTCAACTCTATCTCGTCCCTTCCTTCTTTTTTCCTGCTTTCACACGCTCGCAACAACTTTACAGATGGGGTTTGGGGTGAAGGCCATTTTATCAAGATGAAAAATGTATCGACTTAAATCGGGTCATCCCCTTCAACTTTTGTATGGACTAAATGCCAAGTAGGCACTCACGGCAAAAAAAAACTGAATCATTGAATGCGCTAGAACATATCAGCACTCATTATATGCATTACAAGCATGGTTTGAAAACTGATTCCTGAACCCCCCTTCCATCCCCGCACACTCTCCCCTCCCTCCCACAGTCTTTCTCCGCCGAACTGACATCACCTTTCAAGCCAACCCACTCTCTCCTCCTCCTCGTTGCCAATCAACCCCCAACTTTTTAAATCTCCCTTGTCCCCTTCCCGACGCTCGCACTGCAGCCATCCTTCATTTCCCCTCCTTTGACCCCTTAACACCGTCTCTCTTGCCGCACTTACCTACGCCTTTCCCCCCTCATCTCTATCCTACCCTCTACTTGGTACTCTAAACCCTTAACCTAACCCTCAATCTAACCCTAACCCCACTCCCAACCCCCCGCCCCACCCCATCTACCCTCGTCCAACTCAACCTCCCTACACCCTCCTCTTCCCTCTGCCTCCACCTACAACCTGTTCCGACACGCCTCTCATCTATGCTTCGCCCCCTCCGTGCTAATCACATACCCTCCGCCCCCACCTTACTCCGCACTTGTACTACCACCACCCCCTTCACGCTCCATCCTACCAATCGGCCCTGCTCCTATCCCCCCACACCTTGCCCCTTTTTCCCCCCCCCAACCGATCACCCCCCCAACCCTCCGTCAACAAACAAACCCCCCCGCCTTCATCCCATCCCTCATCCATATCATCTATTGGACTCTCCCTCTTCCGTGCACCTCCCCTATTTCCCACGCCCCTGCCTTGTCTCCTACCCCACCTTGACCTCCTTGGGCCCTTAGCATACTCCCCCCTCCCCCTCTCCTATTTATCTAATCAATACCATTACTCCCCATTTACTCCTTTAACCCACTCACCCTCCTGCCACTCTCACTACCCTTAATATCTCTCCACACCTCCTCCTACCAACAACGCCACCCCGCTCTTGTTTCCCTCCAAATCTGCGATTATCCCAAGCGCCATCTTTCGCTTCCCCTTCTCCCCCCCGTCTCCCCCTTGACCTCCTTTCCCCGCTCTCCTCACTACCTCCTTCTCAATTCTTCTCTTCTTACCCCTCAAATCTCAGTCCCATCCCGCACACAACCATCTCCAGCTTGCCTAGTGCTACTTTGCACACCTACTCCGTTCACTACCCCCACCCAACCTCACACCCCCCTTTCCTATCTACTAACGTTTTTTCCACTCCCCTACTCCATCCATTCCCTATTATCCCCTCTCAAGTTCCTCATGCGCTTCATCCAGGGATTGGCTACCAGATGCAAGCATTGGTAGTGAGGTACTGCTTTTTTCTGAGAAGCAGAGATAGAGAAGGTTCTGAAAGATTACTCAGCCAGAATTCACACATTTGTTGGGTCAGTGAAGAAAATTTATTTCTTTTCAACCATGAAAATGAATGCAAACATGACTACGCTTTCCCAGTCATAAGACGGATTTTAATGCACCCGTGATGAACACACATGTTTCTCTACAAAACCCCCATCCCCCCCCCCCCCCCCCCCCCCTAAATCTTCTGATTGGGTGCCATGTAGCAAACACACAAAAGTTATGAAGATTTTTCTTCTGAATTATTAAAATACAATGTATGCATTGAATATAGGAATGTTTCAATGAGCATATCCCTTTCTTGAAAATCGGAAGCAATCCAATTAAACCCAGCCTTTTCATTCATGGGAGCTAGCCCCCCCCCAAGGTTAATACTTTCATAGCATTTCACATTTTGTTTATTCTTATTGTATATGGTCATTAAACCTCTTGTGGGCTTCTATGTGTGTGGGAATGTCCCAAATCTAAAGTGAAAGTGTCGTCCTGCGGCAAAGTGTCTTTTTCTCAATGACACTTACCATGCAAGCCTATTTGTTTATATAATGCCAGTGTCAATTTCTCTTTTAGCTTACACTCCTTGCAATATTGGAACATTATCCGCATTTCCCCGGGTCAATCCACATTGACGAGCAACATAGCGGCTGGTAAAAGGGAAATGAAACATCACGTTTGGTTAACAGATGGTCGTAATTGAATATGCAATGCCAGTATTATAGGGACCTAGTGGGCTCATTACCTATAGAAATGTGAATAATTCTCCTGACAGGTATTATTAAATCCAAGAGCACTTGAATAAGAAAGAGCTAGTCATACAAGAATCAATGGACAATCGTATGCGATCATCATAATGGGTTTTCGATCAGTATTACAGTAGAGTAAAATTATGTAAATTTCCCTTGCCTCTAAAGGGGGGAAACAGCTAAAAAAAATGTTCATTGTATTACAAAACCAGAAATGATAAAACCTTAATTGTTAACTATGGTACTATAAATAAATCTATCAGCTGGCACTTTTATGGACAGGGTAGGTCACACATTTGATCTACCTCGATCTTCAATTTATTATACTATATCATTCTCATCAGACCTGGAGGCAATTAATGATTCAAAGTAACACTACACACGTGTGGCGTCTAACAAACAAGTGCAGAGTATGCAAGGGTATTTTAATTTTGACCAAAAGGTTGAGTGTCAGAGATATTAGGGAGCAACATGATAGGAGTATGAGGACAGAGTCAATTCATAGGCCTAGCCGAACTGACCTTTTAAGAAGCTCTAGGTATGCATCGGATGGATGGGAATCTGTACTCACCACTATATCTTTACAAGGAGATACTACTTTAAATAGAAACAAAAGCACATGCCGTGCAGAGGAAAAAACAACATGTTATGCAACCTTGTAGTACAGGCATATGTCTGTGTGTGGTGTTGGCAAACTAGTGTTTGGTAAAATTTGCATTGGACAGTGTACAATCCTACGAAAAATGGGAAAATGCCACTTTATATATTTTCAGCACAAATAATATGACATCCATACATACGTTTGGATAAAAATGAATGGGACGAGACTACATGTATGTTGCTAACAATATGCTTTTCAAGTCCAAAAGTTGACGTACGATTAGCGGTTCGTTGCTGGATGGAGAAATACTTCAGGAATGTGGATCCACGCCACTTTCTTGTGGGATGGCAATTTTTATTATCTGCAGAGTGCAAGTCGCTCCTGCCGCAGCGGTCCTACACATGACTTAGAGAAGGAACGACGTTGCACTCTGTTGGATGAGAAAAAATTATGCACCCGCGAGAGTAAGGGATGGAGCGCCACATTATGAATAAGTTTCGTCCGGAGAAGGCACGTCAAGGGTGCGTAAACTTGATTGAAAAAAAAAAAAACAACATAATGTAGAAATTAATCCACTACCAGTCCTGATGGGAGAGTCACCCCCCAAAAAAAAATGTCGGTTACCCGTTCCCGCCCCAAAATGAACCCAACTTGTCATAGTGACACATACCATCAGGAAAGAATTTAGTATTGTGCTAACCTCTGAATTTGGCAGTCTCATGGAATAAACTGCATGTTTAAGGATGTGGTGGCAGCATACTGAATTCACAAAACTGTCAAATACAGTTAAAATAGCAAGCGTATTTCAGGATCATGTACTGTCATATGCATCTCATTTACCATGACATTTTCCTGCACATACCCATTTGCCCAAATTCACTTCACCTTGCCTCCTAACATTCTTCCTTCCCCCCCCCCTCAAAATTTTGATCCTAGTGCCACCAATGACCCATACTGTAAGCCTTCAGCACAAAGTCAACGTATATTCTATGGGCAAATATTTAATGAATAGGGAAAATGTGAGGTCTCCACAAAACCATGTAGTACTTTTGTTGGTAGGTTTCAGGCTAACCATACTTAAAACTACAATTTGGAAGCCATTTGGCTCTAATCCATCACGATATTCTGCTTTCAATCTCGTCTCCTGCATTTCTTGTCGCAAAGAACATTTGCAATGAATTCATTCAAACAGAAACGGTTTGTTAAATAAAATCTTACGTATGACATAAATTATTTACAGCTCAGGTATATCCATCAGGCATGTTTATAGCATCAGCCAATACACAAACCTGAAGTGAAAGCATAACCACCTCTCTCTGTTGAAGTTCTTGTGACTGCCTCCAGTCTAAGCACAACCAGAGCATTTAAATGTCATCGGTATGGATCCAGATAAAACATCAACCTTAATTTTGAACGCCATTTCAACTGGAGCCCTCATCAGGCATTTAGCATCCAACCGAGCCCACACTATTTCCGCTTAGGAAGCATGTCTAGTTTTTTAAGGGAGTTTTCTGTAAACATTCTGGGGTATTAAAAGTTTGAAGTCAAAACTCATACTAGCTTCCCTCAGCACCCCACACTCCCAATGGTTCCAGCCTACAAGTGGCCCCTTAATTATTTAACATTTGTAAGTATTGGCTTCTTTGATTCATTTTTATTTTAGTTTTACGATGAATATATTTTACCAGGAGATTCTCTTCAGGGAAAAATTAATTATGGGCTGATGATTGATTCCCACTGGGTAATATAGTTCATATTCAACGTATAAGTGGTCAAGCTGGTCTAGATGCCATGGAATTTGACTACTACCCTATGGGCTAGTTGATATGTGTATATGACACACACGCGGCCCCATGCATACGCACTCGCACAAAGGCATATGCAAGCACAACCCCACTCCTCCTCTCAAACACCACGCTCTGCAGGCAGCACATCCACATGCACGAACCACACACACACACATCCCATGCACACACACACACTATCCCCAAACTCAATGTTTGTGCAATTCACAAAAGTGGGACAACAGACAGCCAAAAAGAAGATCCAGAACAAGCAAATGCACGAGCCTCCACTTTTTCAAATAAAATAAGTTTAACCAATGCCATAAATGTCACTAAAAGCCCAAAATAAAGTTGCTATGTTTTTGTTGTGTTGTATGTTTTCCACTCCCAACACGTCTTACCCTGTTTCTTCTTTAGTTCAACGGGTCTATGGTGCCTAAATGACAGCGCTAACAGGTGCAGCAAGGACCAAATGGTGAGAGCTTATTAGCTGTCCATGTCATCCCTCACATGTAACCCAAGTTCCAACATGAAGCCACAAAATCATAATTTAACCACCATGCAATCTCGGGGAGATACTAAATTTGTGGATCAAGTTAGATTTCAAATTATCCGTTGAACTGGTGACCTGTGCCCCGCTCCATGGGTGGGAAATTTCCCTCCTCAACAGCAATTTCCATCTTTTATTTAAAGTGAATACTGCATTACAATGGTTTAGAGTTGGCAAGTTGATCTACAGGGATTTCATAGGATATAATGATTGCCTACATTGGAATCTTGTCATACCTCACACACAGTGAGAATTTAGGAAAGGAAATTGTGCTCTTGGATGTGCACATTGAAATGGAAGATATTCATATCAATGGCTGTGCCCCAAAGGCGTGTTATGTTATCAAAGTGAAAGACAGAAATACTAGCTTAGTTGAAAATTTATTTCCCGGTAAGAGCTTAAAATATGAGATTCAGCCTGCATTGGCACAAAAGACGACTAAATGCAGGAGATGTGTTTCTTAATTTCTCGGCTGTAAAAGATTGGTGTTTGAGAAATAAATACAAATTGTGTTGGGTGAGTGAGTGATTGAGTGGTTCATTTGGGGTTCAATCTCATCACAATGAAGGGAGCCAAACCACCAGTCAATGTGTAATACTCTCAAATGCCATAACTGCCACTCCTTTTGGAACCCCTGGATGGGACGGGGACTAGGGTGAAGCTAAGCACACACACAATTTGGGCCCGTTAATATTGCCACATTCTTGGGCGTTATGTTGTGAGTGATAATCCAACTTGTATATTTAGAACAGGCTTCTTGTAATGAAGTGGACCAGACGAAAACCCAATATCACCAAGTTCACCAAGCAAATACAAATTTACATTGGATAAACAGCCTTGTTTTCCCCCTTAGGCGACTAAAAAAAACAGTTATGAGGCAGACATGACCTGATGTGCGTTTGCAGAATTGTTTTTTTGTTTTTCCAAAATAAGCAAATAAAGCCTGTTTTAGCACAATTGATCAATTTGACGATTTTTTTTAGAAAATTTGTAAACATTTCATTTTTTCTCAGATTTTGGGGCTATTTAGGTCAATGTTGAACATCGTCAGAAAAGAAAAAAAAATTTAAAAAGAAAAAAAAGCAGACCGGCCGACCCTATTGAAAGGTCCGCTCGCCAATAAAAAACCGGGTTGGTTTTTTTGTCGCCTTACCTAATAGAATTAGTTTTTTTTTTACATATATGAAATTTCAGGCCCCAACCACTGAAACAATTTGAAACTGCATAGGATTGGAATTGGGACATCATGTTGAAATATAACTCAAGCTTTATTCTGGCTTTTTTTTAACTTAGGTGTTCCCTCCCTCCATCAAGCAGCACTGTAGAGTCACACAGCAAACTGAACATTTTAATTGCTTACAGCAATAGTTAGGGAGGGGGAAAGGTCCACTACCAATACCAGTATTGTAGGCATGCATTCGATTCCCACTGTAGGGGCTAAGTTTAGCAGTTCATTGGAATTTGGTTTCTCAATCTACATCATTCCCACAATTTTTTATAGGTTTCTGCTTTTCCTCCTACGCTAAAAAAAGTGCATAAGTCTAATGGTATTACGTTTCTCTCTGTTGCATGAGCGCATTATGGTCTACCACACCGTGCGTAGCATGTTTACATGGATATGTCTGTGTAAAAATACTCAAAATTTAGTCGTATGTGCACCAATCTTGGTACAGAGTTGATTCAGTTGGAGAAATCAGAATGGATAATTTCTGTGCTGTACACTGGACAGGGATGAATGACAATATAGAGAAACTATGGTAAAAATAATTGGTAAGCATATTATTCCAAACACCAAACTGCTAATTGTAAAACTGAAACTTTAGAAATAACCTTTTCTTTCCTAAAAATTATACTGAAACCCTAAGGCTTTAAAAGGTGATAAAATATGAAAGGGGCCATTATTCGGGAAGTCCACAATGTGAACGAACTTTATTTTCCCCCCGTGACAAAAAAAACTATCTAGCCGACAGTCGGAAAATTGGTTAGGTTGACAAATCTAAAGAACCAAAATTAGGTGTCACTTGGTAGAATGGTTTTGAATGGGGAAAAAATAAATGTTTGGTCACAGTGGTAACTTCTGAAGGATGGCCAAAGGCCTTTTAAATCTCCCAAGGTTTGTTATCTAAACACCTGAACTTGTACGAAAAAGGCCTATCAAAGAATATTTTCAAGGATGAAAAGTTTGTGTGAGACCCTACTATTCCATGTACTAATTATGTACTTGAAGGCTCCAAAGTTAAGGTTTGTATCTCTATCGCATATGTACGGTAAAAGTGGAAATTTTCGCGCTACTTAATTTCGCGATTTTCGCGCGCTTATGAGATAGCGCGAAATTAAAAACCGCGAAAATGTTTTTTGTGTGTAGGTCTATGTAGGATAGCTGAAAAGAGCAACTTTAAAAACAAGCAAAAATGTTAAAAATCGCTGCCTTCATCTGGGGAAAATTACGTGTTTTTTGGGGGCAAAATTGTCATCTAAATGAAGAGAAATGTGGAGCCGAGAATCACAGGAAACTTTTTTTACTGCTTTCACTGATGTGACAAACTTCAGTTTCTTTGCCAAAATTGACACTTCATTGGGAGGGATAGGGGAGTTGATTTAAATGGAAAGCCAAAAAATGAATAACCCATTGCTGACCTCTACGCATTGCTTTCATGGAGGGGGGTTTCTGATGGGGAACTTGCCCATGATGCTCCCGGGCTTGTCAAAAGTTGAGAATCCTGATTAAGTTTCGGTAGGTAGCAATCAACTTGTTCCTCTCAAATAGCTCCCCTCCTCCCATTTCTAGCAAAGCCGCAACATAACAATAGATACCCATGGACAGGTTAAGAAGAGTCCAGGTTAGAGTTATGCCTAACACAAGCCGTTTAAAATAAGAAGGTAAACAACATCTGGTTAAAACTATAAAACGTTTGGTATTAATGCTGAAAGGTGCCCCACCCAAAGTCCCTGTTGTGGGAAAAGCCTCATCAAACAAACATTAGGTGCATTTCTGATCATAGACTGTAGTTGTCAGGGTTAATAGATAGCCTTCAAAAGGTTATCTCAAATTTACGTGATACCGAGGTTTTGATGTTATGCGCAAATCTTTTTATTACGCTACCCAAATGGACAGAAAATACAAAAATACAAAATCCTTCTCAAGTATATCGAAATATGGGTAGCACACATACTAGACTTGGCGCCTATGTTTCAAAATGATATAAAAAACTCAGTTATTTTTTTAATAAAGGGAGACAAGGTTGAGAATCACAAATGCCCCTCTAATATAGCTCTCATTTTTGTGCGTGTGTATATGAATGAACCCTATTATCATATCAATTGCAGGGTATATAGGTAACCGATAGATATTGTCACAAAAATGAAAAAAATGATTGTTGATGATTTTAGCCTTCTGATTTAGCAATCCTGACATGCCTTAATATTTTCATGTTTTTCTGAAATTTAAAAAAGAAAAAAAATCAAGTTTAGCATAAACCCTAAAAATGTGCTAAAAGCCGTTTCAAAAAATGTTCATGGTCTTCCTGAGACAAACTTGTTTTGCTTTCTTGGCTTAAAAGCTTTTGTGGTTTCTTATACCCCTTTTTTCACCCTGATGCACATTGCAATTCTCTATGGGAATTAAACAACCATCCTCCAGCCGTACAAGACAAATTGTTTCTTTTACTCTTCCTTGTACGCTAATATAGTTTACTTTTCGAATTAAATAAACAATAATGTATCACTGAGGATACAAGTTTTCTACCAGAGATTTCCTCACAGGCAACAATCTAAATCTCTTTTCGGACGGATCCTCTACCCCCAGTTGCTATAATGGAAAAGACCTTGTACGAATTAAATGCCCTACTTATATTCAATTATTACTCGAAACATTAACATTAGTAATAACTACAGTTTAAACATTTATCATCATACACAGCCGATTAGATTATTTACTGAAGATAGGATACAGTCCCGGGTATCGATTATCCTTTTACAATGGAGCCAATTGAGCTCAATAGTCCCAAATGAATCATATCTCCTATAACTAAATACCACTATCCATTTTAAGTTGCCACATTATTCCTATGTCCAAAGATTGGAAAATGATTTTTATAATAGTTTTTGTTATATCTCACCACCGTTCTTTACAACCTGCGGCAAGGCCTACAAGACTATAATCCTAACTCATGAAACATGTACATTATTGAGCAGTGCATCCATTTAAAGTAGGATTATTGGCTACAGTGTCCTGGATTGATTTCCGGTCTCCGATAAATTTTAATTTTTTTTTAATTGCCCGATCGGGCAGAGCTTGGTCAACTTTAATTGCCCGAATATGCCCGAAAATAAATAATTGGAAATTTTGTTATTTTTTTCAGCCACTTCGCAAAACATGACATCATTACCTGTGAAAATTACCACTTGATACAGTGCCGGTCCCGATTCTCTTTTTCTTTGAAGAAATCGCAGAGCAGAGTTGTTTTTTTTTCTTTTTAATTTCCTTTGGCTATATCTGGTTATATCATGTGTATTTGAATGTAATGCTCCATCTCATTATCCTCATCGTTCAATTCAGCTTTTTGCTGATTTAACATCTATCCATTACTGACTCTCAATACAACGAATCTTATCACTGGTCAGAATTTCTCAGGCCCAACTAGAAATCACACATTGAAACAATATTTTGCTTTTGGGCCGATGATGATCCCCAAGTCATTTTACGCACACACTGTGTATGATGCGGGGAGCTGACGAATCGAGTACAAACACATGCTTTGTTTATGTATGCAAATGACCCACCTGAGTGTTTTCGCCAAAACAGCTGGGTTGCCCGTTGACCATTTAGGCCACGACACGCAGTAACTTCAAATTGGACAGAACCACTACTGCAGGCCACGATTACTTTTCACCGCTCTGCTTTTATGGATCTTGATGCCATAACGTTAGGCAGTCAGGTAATAAACGCTTATCTATTATTTTTTTCCAAAATAATGCTCTGTTCCCATAAGCAAGAAGTA
>JAMKCH010086498.1:0-21671 GCA_023653785.1 Ophioderma brevispina | reverse complement strand
GGAACTTGATGCTGATATTACTGCCAGCATTTACCAAACTTGAAAGCATGTTGTTATCAGCTCACCGACCATTGCTATTGTATAATAGTGCTAATCCCCGGCTAATCCACCTTTCACGTGCCAGATCAATATCTTTTTATATCTTACTGCAAGCCTAAAGTACAATGCCTGATCCCTGGTCTTACTCTTTTGAATTGTGTCGCACAAAAACATGCAGATACACTGTAAATTTGTCATGATGTGAACACCTTGCTTTTTCTGTTCCAACTTGGCTACAAACTGCCACCCAACTGCCCCCCCCCCCCCCCCTTAACGCTTTCTGTTTTTACTGTTTTTCAGAATGTAAACATCCAATTGTTTTCAACCTCGTGGTAGTGCTGCAGTAAAGGGTCCTTGTCATTATGTCAATTTTTTTTCAATGCCATGATGTCCCTTTAAAGAAGTTAGTTACTGTCTGTTCAAACAGTCATAAAGGCCAGAATGCCATTTAGGATTTTCTTCCCAACAAAAAAAACCCGCATGATTGCGTTTTATTTGTCAACCGAACCAGGTTGACGTGAAAAGTGAGAACACTTCAAGCCATGCCGCAGACTACTTAATCCAGTAAACAATCATCATCCATTTTCTTTCCTTTCTTCAGGATGTCAATAAGCAACACTATTTTGTCGTCAAATGTAAGTTTTTTTGCTTATTTTTTGAATAATTGTTACGGCTAGTGGTAAGCCTAAGAAAAACCATTTTTCTAAATACTGCGATTTTTTTTTTCAGTCCAAAATTACCGTTTTAAAAGATCATTTTCCCCTCTTTCACTATTTAAAAACTTATTATGATATGATTGCACACTAGTAATTGTGTGCTTTTACGTTACAAATTGAGGTATTGTATTTAGTGTGTTTTTAATGTAGGCTTTAATATTAAGGAGGTTCGTGTCTTTGAGTTCAACGATTATTGAGCATCTTCTAACCCCCTAGGTGACTTTCAACCGAGCCGATAAGTATCATGGATAGCACATTTTTTTTCACCTGTGGGTCTGGAAATATGTGGTTGGTAATGTCCAGGAAACATTTTCCCCGTAGGATTTTTGTGCTGAAGTTGATTTTCTTGCTGTTTTGCATTCATAGGAACCAGACTGTCAGAGAATATGATCTTTTTCTCATTTTCATCCATTCCAATGGGATATACACAGTTAGTGATTAGTAGGCCTATATTCTACATTCAGATTATCTTTTGGCTCAAATCGTGTGCATTGAACTAAATAAATGATACCTCAGTATTGAAGTGAATGGCTCTTAACTATACGGAGCTTAACTGAATAAAAATCTTACATATTATCTAACAATCATAACTTTAAGCTGACAATACTCATATGGGTTATATTCTAAAGGGTTTAGGCCTACCTGTTGAATATATGGCATTGTTCGGGGGTATGCAAATGTTAATTAACTGATTTTAGAAGCAGTGGATGTTTTATGAAATTTTAGATTCAAGTCAATTGTAGTAGCAAAATTAATAAATGACAGTGTGATCCTCTTAGCTTAGTTAATGAAAACTGAATTGCACGTTCTCCAACTGTGTATTTTAAAACCTTCACAGAGACATAAGGTCAGAAAATTGTAATCTGTTGTGTCTGGTTAAAAGATGCCAGTAAACCGGACTTTCGTGAAAAAGACGTGACTTGAGTTCAAACACACGTGTTTTATATATTTAGAAAACGATGCTTTTATCACGAAAACTGCACAGTTTGAGATAACAAAATAGACATAAGGCAAATTTTTGATATGTGCTGATCATAACAATGTTTAAAATGCTTAGGAAGAGCTCACCCAAGAGCGAACGACATATGACGTTAACCTGTGTAAATCCCAATAGCATGGGTGAATATAAAGAATGGCCTTTAATAATCCTTCATATCTCTGGCTTGCTTGGGTGGATTGTCCTTAGTATTAGCACAATTTGGTACAAATAGTATCATATCCGCCCTCCATGAAAATGAAATTCACAGCTTGCACAGTTTTTGAGAATCGGAGTTTGTCTGTTTGAAACCACTTTGTTTGGGGGGACCCTGTACGCGTACTTCTCTCATTGATTAGTACTCGACCGTTATGGAATAGACATGTTGCCTATTTTCTGCTTAATTATTTCATAAAAAATAGCTTACCTCTTTACCCGCATGCTGCCAAGAGCAGGAGCCAGTACAAACTGATTTTCGCCGACCTCCTCCTGTGGAAGTGCTTATTACAAGGCTTTGCCTCTCCATGATTCTGGGCAGTGGAGGAGTGGAGGATTTCACCCGGTCGTAATGGGGCTGATGTTAAACATTTCTGTTCCACGGGGACAGTCCTTCAGAAATATCGCTTAAAAGGACACCTGAAATTTTGTAAAACGGTTATCACATTAGCGCGAAGACACGTAACAAATCTGCCAAGGAATCTATGAGGGTATGCCCTTTGGGGTGTGCCTAATATCCTGACTTTCATCTAAATTATTGCTTATTCCATGTTAAAACAAATACGTATGTTTTATTTACAATTTCAAAAAAAAATACAGACCTATCAGGCATAAGCAGGAAGTTAATTATGTAAGGAAGATGCTTACGGTTAGGACTTCTGCCTGTGACTCGATAATACTAATGAAAAAATTGCATTCTCTGGCGGTCTACAGAGAAACACGCGACTCGATGTGTAAATTGGAGTGTCAATTCGTAATTGGGAGGGTCCTACACCCTCTCTGTGTTTTGGAGGAGTAGGGGAAGATAAATCCAAGAAGCAGCCTTTGTGAGTAAGCTTCCATGCCTCGGAGGATGGGATGATGACAGCAAGAAGAACGCTCTAATTGCTGCAAATCATGTGGGGGTAACCGATAAGTGCTGGTGTGGCTCGCAAATTTATTGGCCGACTATGTAGAGCAGTATGAGCATACGATAACTCAATGAAGAGCGCTGTGAAAGCCAACTTTTTTTTCCAGCTGCTACTATGCAGTCAATGTGGAGATTAATGCGAGATCCAAAAACGAAGTAAACCCATGAGTATCGATTCTTTCAATTAGGCTTGTCTCAGTGAAAGGTTGTATGTATGATACAGAATTTGTACAAACGACACTTGCTTTTGTCTTTTTTTTGTCCATCACTGTGAGATGGTTCGGAAGCAAAATAAAGTATGTTTTAATGGTCATCATCAGGGAGTAACGTACACGATCAGGCAATTTAACGAAAAAGTAGAAGCGATGCAAAAGTGGATGTCATGTAAGAACAAGACGAAGGCTATAAACAGACCCATGTGACACACCAGAAAGGACATGAACGGATTCCATTGGTGACAACGAGACAGCAAAACCCGGGAGGCTAAGGATGGTTAGATAAATAACCAGAATGGACGATGATTGTGCTTCTCTAGATGTAATTCAACAAGTGAGGAATGGCAAGATGCTGACACTTTTTCGAAGGCTAGTAATTAGGTCAAACACGGAACGGAATGGTTGAGCTTTTAAAGAGATTTGCACCAGTCATGAAGCTCTAAGAGCACTAGACGTGGATGAATGTAGAAGGCATTCCATATACATCTAACTATGCTAACGTGTTGAAGTATGAAATAATTAAACTGAAAGAAATAAAGACAGAAAATATTCAATCAGAAACGGCTTCCAGGTGTTACAGGGTTGATCACCGAGCAAACAATTTAAAGTGACACATTGGAGACATCTCAAGGAAACAAAAAAATGCAAGGAGAATTTAGGCCGGCAGAAAAATCAGACAAAAAAGTGGATCCACAGAAAACACAATCGGAAAATGGATGAACGAAAGGAAGTCAAGAATCATCTATCATGCTAAAACCAGTGCATCCAAAGCAAGGTATCTGAAGAATACAAATAAAGCACGTGTGGGAACTGGCAACAGAGAAGAGCGGCCGCTGCCAAAGAAAGAAATATGAAGGAAGTTGTACGGACCATCACATGCTTTCGCAGGCAAGAAAGCACCCCCTCTCAAAAAATCAAAAAAAAAAAAAACATCATTAAGAGCAAAGAATGGGGACCATCCCCCCTCAGAAGCACAACTCTCAAGGATGGGCAGAAATACTTTGCAGAAATATGTTGAACAGCCGCCACCCGCGGATTTGCAAATATACAGTGCGGCACCCGACGTCATTTTCTGGGGGGAAAACGGGGGGAAGGGGGGACGAAAGAGAGAAGTGAATATTTTGGGGGGGATCGGGAGGGGGGGGGGGGGGGGGGGGCACGTGGACTTCCTTTGTAACAAAATAGTTTCAAGGGAGTATGGACAGCAGGTGGCGTACCGACCGGGGCAGGCAGGGGGGGCAAGTTGCCCCCCTGGCTCGAAAAGCCGGGACGATATGGACCCCCCACAAAATGCATTTCTTTCCTCGTTTTCGGGGAATTCGACCAATTTGCCCACATTTGGGCAAATTTAAAGTAAATCTGCGATTTTCGCGCGTATGCGCGCATTCAGCAAGCTCAGACTTAATGGAGCAAATCACGGGACGACTTACGAATTTCTCCCCCCTCCTGTGGGACTTGGAAATTGTGCCCCCCTCTGGATCGACTGCCTCGGTACGCCAATGATGGACATTGACTACACAAAAGTAAATTTCACCCCGAAAATTTCCGGAGCAGAAGAGGGACACGACAATCAGTATCAGATTCAAAGGACAAGAACAGACGTTTATCCAAACTCAGCTAAACTCATATTTTCTAAGGACCACAACGACTGGACGACTTGTGAAATGATTTTGATAAACTGTTCTGGACTTCCGAGTTCCAACTCTTAAGAATGGGCTGATGAAATTTTAGATTCAAGTCAATTGTTAGTAGCAAAATTAATAAATGACAGGTGTGATCCTCTTAGCTTAGTTTAATGAAAACGAATGGCACGTTCTTCCACCTGTGTTATTTATAAAACCTTCACAAAGACGAGTAAGGTCAAGAAAATTGTATCTGTTGTGTCTGGTTAAAAGATGCCAGGAAACAGGACTTTCGTGAAAAAGAATGTGACTATGATATTCAAACACATGTGTTTTTATATATTTAGCAAACATGCTATTTATCACGAAAACTGCACAGGTTGAGATAACAAAATAGACATAAGGCAAATTTTTGATATGTGCTGATCACAATGGTTTAGAATGCTTAGGAAATAGCTCACCCAAGAGCAGAACGACAAATGACGTTAACTGTGTAAATCCCAATAGCATGGGTGAATAAAGATGGCCTTTAATAATCCTTCATATCTCTGGCTTGTGTGGGCGGATTGTTTAGGATTAGCACAATTTATACAAAAGAGTATAATATCCGCCATGAAAATGAAATTCACAGCTTCAGCAGTTTTTGAGAAATCGGAGTTTATCTGTTTGAACCACTTTTTTTGGGGGGGGGGGACACCTGTACCATACTTCTCTCATTGATTAGTACTCGACCGTTATGGAATAGACATGTTGCCTATTTTCTGCTCTAATTATTTCAAAAATACGCTTACCTTCTTACCGCAAGCTGCAAGAGCAGGAGCCAGGACCAAACTGATTTTGTCGCCGACTCCTCCTGTGGAGTGCTTATCTACAAGCTTGCCTCGCCATGACTCTGGCCAGTGGAGGATTTCACCGCTGTTCGTCATGGCTGATGTTAAACATTCTGTCTCCATGGTGGACATTCCTCTCAGAAATATCGCCATTAAAAGGGCACCTGAAATTTTGCAAAACGGTTATCACATTAGCGCGAAGACACGCAACAAATCTGCCAAGGAATCTATGAGGGTGTTGCTAATATCCTGCTAATCTAAAATGTATACTATTCCCTGTTAAAACAAATACGTATGTTATTTACAATTTCAAAAAAATACCATACTAAAGGCCATACTATCAGGAAGTTAATTATGTAAGGAAGAGGCTTACGGTTAGGACTTATGACTTAGACTCGATAATAATAATGAAATGCATTCATAATGGCGTTCTACAGAGAACACAGCGACTCGATGTGTAAATTGGAGTGTCAGAGCATATTCGTTAATTGCGGAGGTACCTACACCCTCTCTGTGTTGAGAGTAGGTGAAGATAAATCCAAGAAGCAGGCCTTTGTGCGTAAGCTTCCACGCCTGGAGGATGGGACAGTAAGAAGAACGCCAATTTGCTGCAATCCTGTAGGTAACCTAAGTACTGGTGATGCTCGCAAATTGGCGGAATAAACATGCGCTTAAAGGTTTCTGAATTCATAAGTGGGTCAGAATAAAGTGTTGTCAGATGGGTCAGGTTACGGGGGGCTACATGTAGAGCAAGTTTAGAGCACACGGTGATCTCAACGAGAGCGCCTGTGAAAGCCACTTTTTTCAGCTTGCATACATATGGGGAGATTTAATTCGAGATCCAACCTAAGTAACCCCATGAATCGATTCTTTCAATAGGCTTGATCTCAGCATGGAAGAAAGCGATACAGAAGGAACCACATCTAGGCCTATATGAACGATCTATCTGCCGCCTCATAATTGCAATTGTTATTCATATTCTCTCAAGTGGCCCTTCCGAGGATAATCCTATTCAGATTTTCTGGCTCGAGAAAATTCTCAGTTCGTGGTTGTTTCTTCATTGCGTAAAGATTCAGCGTCATCGGGAATCATCGAATCAGCACGCGATGAATGCTGCAAAGTAAATACTCAAACATATGGCCCCATGGAAAGCGATCAACGCGCCCGGGTGTTCTTGGATTTTGCTCGGGAACCCATGCTCGTTCCGAAAAAAAGAGGGACTAGCTGCAAATGCGGGACTACCGCTAAGGGTATCAAATTCAAATTAATCAAGTTCTAGTCCCGCTGGGGGTACAAATTCAGTTGTGATTGTGACTGGTTCAATGATACAAATAGGAAAAATTAAACTGGGATAATACTAGTGGAAAATATATTTAAAAAAGCACAGTAAGGATGCCATATTACTGCTGTACCGTTAGGTGTATATTTTCACTGAAAACTGGTATAATTTCACCAAAGCTGGTCCAATTAGGGGCCGGGTATATTTTAACTGAAAATTGGTCGCGTTAGAGGTCACTTTCAGAACCCCTGAAACGAGCATTGGTGCCCAACGAAAATCCAAGACGCCCCCGGGTCCAACTTTCAAATTTAGTCAAACTTTCATGCTTTATTTTTCACACTGGGCAGTCTTGGGCAGTAAAGCTGAATTCACTTCATTTTCACCGATTTTTTATGGTTTTACATCATCAGCATACAGGACCAAGACAATATAAAAGAAAAAAGAAGCGATGTAAGGTGATTGTCATTGCTAAGAAAAAGACGAGGGCCTATAAACAGACCCATGTGACACACCAGAAAGGACATGAGCCGATTCATAGGTGATAAAATAGACAGCAACAACCCAGGAGGCTAAGAATGGTTAGATAAATAAAATTTGAACCAGGAAGGACGATGATTCGTGCTTTTCTTAGATGTTAACTTCAACAAGAGAGTATGGCAAGATGCCGACACTTTTTCGAAGGTAATTGGGTCAAACACGGAATGGGCAATGGCTTGAGATTTTCAAGAGATTTGCACCAGTCTTGAAGCTCTAAGAGCACTAGACGTGGATGAATGTAGAAGGCATCCATATACATCTAACTATGCTACGTGTGACGTATGACATAATTAAATTGAAAGAAAATAAATGGCAGGAATAGTATCAAATATCAATCAGAAACGGCTTTCAGGTGTTACAGGATTTGGTCACAGAGGAAACAATAAAGGGAACATTGGGGACATCTCAAGGAAACAAAAAAACATGCGAAGAGAATCTAGCCGGCAGAAAAATCAGAACAAACAGTGGATCACACAGAACACAATCGGGAAAAAATGGATGAACGAAAGGAAGTCAAGAATCATCTAAATAATGCTAAAACCAGTGCATCCAAAGCAAGGTATCAGGAAAAATACAAAATAAAGCAACGTGTGGAACTGGCAACAAGAGCAAGCGGCCGCTGGCCAAAGAAACATGAAGAAGTTGTACGACATCTCAAGCTTTTCGCAGGCAAGAAAGCACCCCCTCTAAAAAAATCAAACAAAAAAATAAGAGCAAAGAATGGGACACACTCATCACATCAGAAGCACAAATCTCAAGAAGGGCACAACACTTTGAAGAACTATGTTGAACAGACCGCCACCCACGGTATTTGCAAATATACAGTGGCGGCGCCAGACTTCATTTATGGGGGGAAAGTTATTTTTTTTGGGGGGGGGCAACGTGACTGCCCTTTTGCTTCAACAAAACACTTCAAGGGAGTATGGACATTGACTACACAAAATACATCACCCCGAAAATTTCCCGGAGCAGAAAAGGACACGACAATCAGTATCAGATTCAAAGGACAAGAACAGACGTTTATTCAAACTCAGCTAAACTCATATTTTCTAAGGACCACAAAGGACTGGAACGACTTATCATCCTCCGTTTAGTAGGGTTATGAACCAGAATCCCATTCTAGAAGGTTTGAAAATGCTTTTCTATAGTTTGAAGGGTGCTGAATCCGAATTTTTGTGTCCAACCTCTGGGAATGTGGGGAACTTTGTAAAATAAGGGGATAAAATTAGTACAGGGGTAAATTTGAAATCAAGTCAAATTGTGTTTAAATGTACACCAATGTGTTTGTCTCATTATAAGGATTAAAAAAAGGTATAGTTTGTATAGGTTCCGACCTTTAGTTGCACGGCTACAGCCCTGATAAGTCGACCCCTCTTCCTCAAACCAGCCACTTCGAACTCAAAAGCCATTTTAAAAACATGCTCCTCATCAGTCCTCAGCACGTGCTCATACCATCTTACACCATTCGCCTTCGCCAGTCGGTCAGCCGCCTCTTCCAAACCCAACATCTGCATCAAATCCTCAGTCTTCTTCCTATCCATCAATTTCACACCACACATTGCTCTCATCATTGCTCTCTCTGTCCTTCTCAAGATCCTCATCTCATTTTCACTCAGGCACCATGTCTCACTCCCATACAGCATCACTGCTCAATCTTCTCCCATGTAACAACTCTCCACATTCTCTAAACTTCACCCACCCATACCTTACTCTGGCTGCCACAGCCGCCTCACATCCACCACCCGCACTAACCCTGTCCCCTAGGTATTTGAACTCCTTCACTGTTTCCACCTCGTCACACAACTTTTCCACCTCCTTCCTCACTCCCTCAACTCCCTTCTTGCATCTTCCACACACAAAATCTCTTGCCAAACTTGGAGTCACTCTCTTCATCTTTGTGCATCTCCCATGATTCCATTTCCCACATGCAATAATCATCTCAACCTAGCGACCCCACTATAGAAATCACTGTCCTCAATGGCGAATGAGTCTATTTCTATCTGAAGGTCATTTCTTTTTTCTTTTATGAAAATGATCTTCGTACTACTATTACCTTAATTTTGGAGTTTTAGTGTTGGGTGTGTATTGCGATGCAATTTCAGACAAAGAATAAAATCATTGCAGGTTTCAAACGATCTTAAAAAGCATTTCTTTGACTTTAGTCTCTGCCAAAACTGGCTGGGAAATAGTATAGGGAGTAAATTTAAAACGTTGCAGGGATAGATAAAGGGTGAGTAAAGAATAGGAGAGTTATAAGTAAGAAAAAGATCCGGCAACATAGAGTTAAACTACGGTGAGCAAGAGGTATATGACAAGGGTGAAAGGCAAATAATTGGAAGGAATTGCCTTTTCTCCCTAAGGTCATTTTCAGTGAAAGGGGCAGTTCAGGGTTGCAATGGTAATGATTGAAGCATAAGTCTAAAGTTTTACCATACATGTGTGGATATTATCTAAGACGAAGTTTTAGGTAACATCTTTATTTGAAATGACGGGAAGGTGTAACCTACATTAAATGAAAGCTTATAACTTGGGGTTGAGTTTTAACACATTTTGCGCCCAATTGGGCGTTTTTTCTAGTTTCTTTATTTGAAATGACAGGAGTTTTACGTATATTAGTTAAAGCACGTAACTTAAGGATGCAGCTTTTTACATATTTTGCGCCCAATTGGGCGCCCTTTCTATTTTCTTTATTTGAAATGACAGGAAGGTGTCACCTATGTTAAATTAAAGCTAATAAGTTGGGGATTCAGTTTTAACACATTTTTCGCCCAATTGGGCGTTTTTTCAATTTTCTTTATTTGAAATGACTGGAGAGTTTTACGTACATCAAATTAAAGCTCGTAACTTAGGGATGCAGTTTTTACATATTTTGCGCCCAGTTTTAACACATTTTGCGCCCAATTGGGCATTTTTCTTTATTTGAAATGACAGAAGAGTTTTACGTACACATCAAATTAAAGCTTTTAACTTGGGGATGCAGTTTTTACATATTTTGTGCCCAATTGGGCGACTTTTCTATTTTCTTTATTTGAAATGACAGGAGAGTTTTACGTACATCAAATTAAAGCTTTTAACTTTGGGATGCATTTTTTACATATTTTGGGCCCAATTGGGCGCCTTTTCTATTTTCTTTATTTAAAATGACAGGAAGGTGTAACCTACGTTAAATTAAAGGTATGAATCTCCATTCAATTACGTGTTGTAGTAAGTGTCCGTACGGACAGTAATGACTAAAATATCCGATTTTGTACTTATTACGTTGCTTCTGGTCCTGTCATTTTTAGGATATATTAGTATACCTACACTTTTTACAGACATGCAAAAATTTGATTTTTGATGATTTTTTTATGTGGTTTATAAGGGTGTCAGAAAGAAGGGCGTCACCTTATGGAAACACCCAAAATGTGACAAGCCACAAGGTCAGATACCAACCATGCAAGGCTGCAAGCTACCAAGAAATAAACAGTGGTTACATTTAACCTTGCTCCATAGCAGCAGAGGGTGTTTTGAACTAATCCCAAGGAGCACAAAACCTTTCATGGTTATAATAAAAAAAATCATTTTACTTTCTGTATGTTTTACATATATATACAATAATGTTTGGTGATTGTCAAAAAAGATTGATTATTGATTATAGTACTAGTGCTTTGTGGGCAGGAATTGGTATAAAAGTCAGGGTTTTGTGGGATCACGTGACATTTTTATATCGAGGTGAAATGTCCCAAACTGGTGCATTGTGGGATGGAATCAATACACCGTCTGAGATAGCAGTGTGTTTGTAAAGCCACTTATGATTGGTTGTTCAAGTGAGAAAATTTAGGCAGTTTCAAGTTAACACAGTGCAATATTACTATGATTTATATAGTGCTATTTTTGAAACATGCGTGATTGTGAACATTGCATTGGTGAATGAGATATGCATAACTAAGCACTACCTCCAGAAGCAACTGGGAATGTGTGCAAAGTGCACATGGCCATGGTACAATAACAAACTACCCTTCGGGCAGAAAAATTAGAAATAACCTTACAGTATTGATTCTTCGGCTCCGACGGTTTTGGAATAAGAAAATATTCCTTGACAACATATAAGAAAATATTATTTTCGTTAAAGGTCCATGGCCCGCTCGCTAATAGCCTCGTCCCCAGAAGCCCCAGATTTTACCGGAAGTGGTCAACATTTTGGTATCAGAAGAAAGCTACTATTTTTCTCATTTGCCCTGTGAAATCTTAGAGCCAAAGGATGTTTGGTTTGGAAGTTATGAACGAAAATGTGCCCCATTTTGGTCGACCAATATTAATTTTACACTGTACTCTATATGGTGCTTATAAAATCCCGTTTTTAGCTCTCGCATCAAAACGGATTGAAATATCGGCGCGAAACTTTACAGATGGGGTTTTGGAGGAAGGCCAATCTATCAAGATGAAAACTTCATATCCTTCAATCGGGCCATCCCCCTTTAAGATTTCGCCTTTAATGGCAACGCCTAAAATTGGGAATTCTTGGGCGCCCTCCCCTGAATATGCTAGTACTATGTATATTACAAAACCGATGAGTTTACATTTGTTGGATCACCTATCACGATATTTTTTCACTGCGTTGATGTGTGTACAGCGGTATACATACATACTACTCACCATGCAGACTACTTACCAAGTTGTGCATCCTGACGGTCACCTTTTTCACAAACTACACCGTCAATGAACCAGCGTATTTCTTCCACCGTCAGCTCACAGCCATCTCTCTTCTTCATTATAATATCCGACATGCGAAATTTACAGCTGACGTTATTATTGTTTTCATTTTCCATTATAGGGGTTCCAAACTGCATGAGACTCATGCTTGAAAATAAATCGAAGCGATTATAAATATAAAGTCGTGCGAAATGTTATGATTCTACCAGCTGACGATCAGTACTTTAAATCACACGAAGTAACAGCTGTTCGGATCACTGATCTCTAGTTCGGATACGTGGCGCATGACAAAAATTACCGGCGGTTTATGCATGCCATACCATCAAGGATTTTTTTTTGAAATCATGACCAAGGAAATCGTGTGATGTTGCACAATAAACGCGATTAGCAGTTAGCTATAATCATGTTTCATCCGTATGAAACCGATTCTGATTGAGTAGTTGCCATTGTAGTTGTTTAGAATCAAAAGTTCATTGACAAAGTTGAAGTTGACCGCTGGGGTTGAACGAATTTTAAAAGTGAAATGCGTCTGTATGCACCAGGCCGTAAAAGTCGTCTAGTATTTAGCGAGCGATCATTATTATACTGGAGAGGGGCTGAGAGAAAAAAGTGAATTTACAAAACCCCCGGGCCCTCAACCTATTGAAGAACCCCCCCCCCCCACACACACACACACACACACGATATGTGATGCGTAGCTATGCGTAGGTCATGTGTTTTCAGTACATTTTAAATTATAACTATTACTCATACTGGAATGTATTATGTAAAGTTTACTATGATAAAGCAAAGTTTACTATGATAAGTTTGAAATATACGAACACCAAAGATCCAGCGTGTACAGATTGAATTGATTCATTTTCAGTGCATAAAACAAATAACGAGCTCATACATTTCAATTTCATTTGAGTCATTTGTAAACGTTTTAATGGTTTATTCTGTACGTTACTTCAATTACGTGTCAGAATAGCTCAGAATGCCTTGGAATAAATTTTGAGCAATGATTGATAAATACCATCACAACATTTTATTTATCGTAGTTTATTCTTTTACAATTACTAGAAAGACAATAAAAGTTAAGCTTGAAATGAAGTCAAGTTGTCAACAATATTTCAAACCGTTCTTTAGTGGTGAAAAACTCCCACAGATCATGACATAGCCCCTTATATATTTCCCGGCCCCTACAGCATTAATAACAAACAGTCCCTTAAATCTCTGTTTAACCTTGACAATTTGCCCTTTTTTGAAAACAAAGTAATTGAAGTCCCTAACCCGGGCCCTTAACACGTATTAGGTACATGTATATCTCTAAGCTTATCTAGGCGAGTAATTTTTTTCTGACAGAAGTCGGGCAATTTATATTGCAAGGTATGCCTGTTCATATAGACTCACCCCGATCCTTTTGGGGTTTCGGTTTTGACCTACTTTTTACATTTCAGTGTTACTGAATCATTTGTAATGATTACTTCATTTTATTAAATATACAAAACATGAATGTATATATACTAAACGACATTGTTGTTCTATAAAGTAGAAATACATCGCTCTGTGACAGGAAATGCCAACAAATATTTTCAGTGACGGATTTATTCATGGGGAGGGAGGGTTCTTGGGGTTTTGTTGGGTACCCATGCTCGTTCCAGTGGTTCTGAAAGTGACTCCTAACGGGACCAATTTTCAGTGAAAATATACCCCTAGTGGGGCCATTTTTTCGACATGTAAATAAAAAAATATTATTTTAAAATAACACCGGGAATAACACTTGTGCTACTGCATGAAATGACACACTCAGGCCGGACACTCAGGGCAATTCCTCACTCATGAATTCCTTGCATGATGTATATCATCTATACCACAGTGTTTTTGTTCATACATATAACCCTATCATTATGACTGCTGTCTTAGTGTAATGACTTCCTTAGTTGTTCGCTCGTGCCTTATGACCTATGCGCATTTTGCTCTTCATTAGTCACCCCTCTCAAATAGTCATGACACTATCGGCTTCTTATGCCATATTTTTTCTCCTTGAACTATATAATTGAATTTAACTTTATGTGTGTATGATCTGTTTGTTATATTACAGTGCCAAATAGCAAATAGTGCCGATTTAGTGTTATGACTTTGATGTATAATTTTACATGAATTCCTTGTATGATGTATCATCTGCTATAATGTGATTGTTCATAAAAAAATCCTATCATTATATGATTGCTGTTTAGTGTAATGACTTCTTTATGCCACCACTAATCTCTTGCTTGCTCCTGCTTGACCTGCATTTTTATCCTCTCTTTTTATATTGTCTCTAACACAAATAGTCATTACGCTATTCAGCCACTCGCTTTTGTTTTAAAATTTAATTGAATTATTTATGTATCTCATTCTTATTTCCTAGTTATTTTTTTTTAATTTAATTTAATTATATATGCATCAGTGGCGTAACGGGCCTGCCCGCTCTGAGGGGGCAAATTTCCCAGTCTTGGGAAATTTTCCCTCTCAGGGGGGTCAAAAGGCAAATTTTTCCCGGTCAGAGGGCTAAAAAAGGCTGATTTAGCATGATTTTTGCAAATTTTTTCCCGGCCAAAGCCGTCAGGGGGCAACCTGCCCCCCGACCCCCCCCCCCCGCCTGTTACGCCACTGATATGCATGTATGTTCTGCTTGTTGTATTAGTGCCAAATATATAGTATTGTTTTTGTGTTATGACGTTGCTTTGTTGCATGAATTCCTTGCATGATGTATCATTTGCTATGATTTTATGTTCATACAAAATTTCATCATCACATGATTGCCGTTTTAGTGTAATGACTTCCTTACTACCCCTTATCTCTAGCTCGCTCGTGCCCTATGATCAATGTGTATTTTGCTCTTCCTTCAACAGTCCCCTTCTCAAATAGTCATTACACTATTCGGCTTCTTATCTCCTGTTTTCCCCGGGAATTTAATTTACCTGTATGTTTGCATTTATGTATGCTCTGCCTGTTACATTACATAGTACCAAATAGCAAATAAAGGTGTTTTAGTGTTATGACTTTGCTATGTTGCATGAATTCCTTGCACGCTGTATCACCTGCTATAATGTAATTGTTCATACATAACCTTATATCATCATGACTGTTGTTTTAGTGTAATGACTTCTTCTTACTACCACTCTGTTGTTTGCTCGTGCCTTAAAGCAATAATAGCACATTTTTGAAGAGCGCCCCCATTTTTTAAAATTCAATATTTTGCACAGTTATGTTGGTAATTGTCTAGGAAACTACACCTGCGAACGAGAATGCTCAAAAATGCGTATTTATCATTAAAAAAAATCGATTTTGTAATTAGAATTGGGATCCCAGATTGTACTTAGCGGCAGAGCTGGAAATGTTAAGTTTATGTCCGTCCATGATGAAATAGTGCCACCTCAAGGAAATTACCTCTAACTTGACTTGCCTGAACCTGAGACGAATAGGTATATTCGTCTCAGCCTGAACCAATAAGACAACTAATGGATGAGCGATAGACACGTACATGGCGCTATTTCCCGGCTATTTCATATTGGAAGGCCGTCCAGCAGCCGTTGAATTATTAATTATTTCAATTACAAAATTCCTTCGTTTGCGACACATAGACATTTTCGCGCTTAACCATTCAGAGGTATAGCCATTCACAGGTATAGTTTACTAGCCAGTTACCAATGCAACCGTGTAAAAATCTCTAATTTTTTGAAAAATTGGGGGCGCTCTTAAAAATGTGCTATTATTGCTTTAATGACCTATATGTGCAATTTGCTCTTAAATAGTGTCCCCCTTCTCAAATAGTCATTACACTATTCGGCCTCTAATCTCATTTTTTTTTCTTGAATTAATTTAATTCACTCTACATTGTTATTCTTTCACTATACCCCTCCATTTTTTGAGATTTTTTTGAGCGACCACGAAACTTTGCTCTACACTTCTCCAACTGTGTATTTATTACTTGCAAAACAAATTCATTATTTTGTTTTATTGAATTTGATACTTAACTTGTTTGCATGCGTGCATGCTGATTTGCTTTTTTGCATGCTTGCAAGCTTATCATTTTAAGTGTCATTTACTTATTTTTCTGTTAATTGTTTGTATTTTATTTTATGTATCTCAATGTCATGTTCATATTGCTGTAAACAATTCAGGGACAAACCATTGATCTCTTGCACTATCTGCTACAAGTCGGTCCACAACCGATGCGCTTTAAATTCTTCTGATGATGCCAATTGTTCAATCGCTGATACTTGGTATTGTAAATATTGTAATGGATCACTTCTACCATTTAACCACATAATTGATGAAGATGAATTCAAACATGAATTAAATCAATTTTACAATAATCATAAAATTTCTTTTGATGATTTACTTTAACTAAAAATTAATCCATTTAACCTAGACGATACTGACGATAAAAAATCTAATCTGAACAAATATTACGATGTACATGTAAATAATATTAACGATAAATGTAATTACCATTGTAGTGACTAAACATCAAAATAGTTCTAACCTTAGCCTGATTCACTTCAATTCCCGCAGCCTAAATAAAAATATTGATGGTATAACAGACTTCTTTAAAACACTAAATCAGAAATTTCCCTTATTAGCTTTTAGTGAAACTTGGCTAAATGATGAAAAATCCATACCTTCTCTAAATAGCATTGATGGTTACTCTATTGCTCATTGCCACAGACGTTTCAAAAGAGGAGGTGGGGTCGCGTTATATATTTCCAATGATCTGAATTTCAAAGTCCGTCATGATCTAAACCTAATTAATGGCGATGACTATGAATCCATCTTTGTTGAGATCGAAAGCCAACCCCAAAACACCATCGTTGGCGTCATTTACAGGCCCCCTGTTAGATGCCCTCAACCATTCACCACCAATTTATCCACCACAATCAACATGATGAATCGTCAAAACCTACCAAGTTTCATTTGTGGTGATTTCAACTTCAATTTGATAAACACATCAACTCACTCTGATTCAAATGAATTTCTAAATACTATGTACTCAGCATCTTTGTATCCACTTATTGACAAACTTACTCGCGTCACAACTCGGACATCTTCCCTGATTGACAATATATTTACTAACGTCCTAAATCATAATATTACACCAGGTATTCTATACAACGACATAACTGACCATTTCCCAGTATTTCACATTATAAATAACAACATAGACAATAAAAAATAGTTCAGCGAATTCTAAAAATAAATATTACACCAGAAGAAAAATAACTAACGCTACGATCACATCATTTAAAACTGAATTAAGTCAAACTAATTGGGATGATGTGTTAGATATTCCTTCTGCTGATAAATCATATAAGATGTTCATAAATAAATTCACTCTCCTTTATGATAATCATTTCCCTAAAATTAAATAGAAAATAAACAAACGTAAAGAAAGCAAACCTTGGATTACTGCGGGAATAATTAAATCAATTAAAACTAGAACAAACTATACATAAAATTTATAAAGCATCCTAATGATATTAACAAAAATAACTATATTAGATATAGAAATAAATTAACTAGCTTAATCAAGACTTCTCGAAACAAATACTACTCCAATAAATTTAACATCTATAAATTCAACATAAAAAGCACATGGCAAACAATCAACAATGTCATCGGCAAAAACTACAAACCTAAGGCTCCTTCCTACTTTCTGGATGGCTCTATCAAGATTTCTGACCCAGAACTCATCTCCAACAATTTCAACTCCTTTTTCGCCAATGTTGGTCCTTAACTTGCCTCTAAGATCCAGTCCTCTTCTCTATTTTCTGGCTTTCTTGATGATCCCCATTCCAACTCCATCTTCTTCAATCCCATAGATGAAAAGGAGGTTCTTGACATCGTTAAAAAATTCAAGAATGGCAAAAGCGCAGGCTCTGATGATGTTAGCCCCTCGATCGTTAAACGTGTCATTCCTTTCATCTCCAAACCCCTTACCTACATCTTTAACCTTTCCTTGTCAACTGGTATCTTCCCCTCAGCTCTCAAAGTTGCGAAAGTCATTCCTGTCTTCAAAAGGGATGATCCCCATGTCTTCTCCAAATACCGCCCGGATACCGCCCTATATCTCTTCTTCCATGTTTTTCCAAAATCCTTGAGCGCCATAACAGGCGTGATAATTTTCTCACCCGCTTCCACATTCTTCATGACAACCGATGTGGCTTTCGCAAACAACACTCAACAGACCTTGCTCTTCTGGATATCTATAACAACATCTCTTCTTCCCTTGCTCTCAACTATCACACTATTGGTATCTTCCTCGATTTATCCAAAGCCTTCGACACGATTGATCATGATATTCTACTTGCCAAACTCCAACACTATGGTATTCGTGGTCTTCCCTTAGATCTTCTCTCCAGTTATCTATCTAATAGATTCCAATTCACTTATTTTGGTTCACACTCTTCTGATCTTCTCCCAGTTTCATGTGGTGTACCTCAAGGTTCTATACTGGGTCCCTTGCTTTTTCTCCTCTATGTCAATGATATTCCTTCTTCTTCCAAACACTTCTCCGTTGTATTATTTGCCGATGACACTAACATATTTCTATCACACAAAAACCTTAACACACTCTCAAACATATTTAGCAAAGAGTTAATAAATGTATCACACTGGTTTAAAGCCAACAAACTTTCGCTTAATGTATCCAAAACTAACTATATTCACTTCACAAAGAAAAAACATGACACACCACCAACCAAATCATAATTGACAATACACCCATTCACCCCGTAGACCATACAAAATTTATGGGTGTAATAATTGACCAAAATCTTTCCTGGAAATATCATATCTCAAAAACTACAAATAAAATTTCTAAGAACATCGGGATTCTTAGAAAACTCCGCAACACCCTTCCCAAACATATTTTATTCTCCTTATACAACACACTAATACTTCCGTACATATCTTACAGTAACATAGCTTGGGTAAATACAGACATAACACTTGATAATAACCACTGTCCATGAACTCCTCCTAATTCGAATAAATTGGACAATATATTCAAACTCCAAAAACAAGCCATACACTGAATACACATCTCATACTAAACCAATGTTCCACAATCTAACAACTCTTAACATTTTTTTATTTAAATAACCCACAAACAGCGATTTTCATGTATCGTTACAACTCAAACACCCTCCCAAATCATTTTCAAACTATTTTTCCAAACATAGTGATATACACACATATAACATCAGAAATGCAAACAATTTATATCGCAACAAAACCCTCATCAAACCTAATTAAGTACTCAGTAAAATACTCTGGTCCCAAAATATGGAATACACTTAGTTATAGTATCATAAACTCTAAAACCATTAATGCTTTTAAATTTAATCAAATATTATTATTAAATATTTAAATTAGACCTTTTTTGATCATCGGATTGGAACTTATTAACCATCAGTCATAAAACTGTCATCAGTTTGGTTTTTTCCCCTCAATTTCAATAATTGACCACTCAATAATTGCAATACCTTTTTTATCCTTCTCTTTCATCATTTCTTTACTGGTTCGCCACGTTCACCATGTTCTTTTGCCCCTGATCTTGTTAAAACAATAATTGCCAATGTCCTCGTCCTGTATCGTCCTGTTCTGTCCTGTCTTGTCCTGAACTGTCCAGTAGTTAAAATATTAATCTTAAACATTGTGTATTTTAGGTGGGGTCATGCTCAAAGTCCATCAGACTTATTATGACCTCTCCTGCATTTGATATCATGCCATTTCAACATTCTGTATAATTATTTTTTTTCCTTTAAAATATGTCAGTATTAATCCTATAATATCTGTAAATAATTGTATCATTATGTATGCATTGGCTGAATGATAATGCTAATAAAACTAATTTGAATTGAATTGAATTTTGCTGACAAAGTTAGGTTTATTTTCCTATTTTTATCACTGGACCAGTCTCAATTTTACCTGAATTTGATACCCTGTCGGGATTAGAAGAGATTATTGTGAATTCATTCATAGTAGTTTGGGTTTGTTTGTTTGTTTTATTTCTCACTGGACCCCATACAATGTATCAGAGACAAAACAAAGTAATTATTCATGACAACACTTAAGTACATCTTTCCCATGTTGAAGCCATAGTGATTAATTAGGAAGATAAGCAATGATCATGATGTTTTGATACTTTCTACCATTATTTAATAAAGGCTATCACTATGAATCATTCTGAATGGCCACCCCTATAATTCCAATGATATATGCTCTCTTTTTTGCAGTTCGCAATAACCGAAACTGTATAATGTAAATCTGGTTTTGTACTTTTATTGTACTTAAGTGTTGTCATGTATAATTACTTTGTTTTGTCTCTGATACCTTGTATTAGCCAGCGTTAAATGCCTCCTGCCGGCCTATCACAGGATGTCTTCGTCCAACATCACCAACGCTAACGGAGAACTTATACATCCCAGCAGGAATTGCTCCACACATCCATCGTAGTATAGTATACAAATACTACATGGTTAGAGGGAAATAGGGCACACTATTTTCCCGAGGTACTGGCTACGGGCCTATCACCCCGAACCCGAAGGGTGAGGGGTGATAGGCCCGTAGCCAGTACCAAGGGAAAATAGTGTGCCCTATTTACCGATATAAACCATGTAGTATTTGTTTTATTACACCTCACTGTGACTCTGGGGACGAGGTTGTAGGGAAACAGTTCAATCTATTTCCCTAGGGAAATAGCTCGCGTAATAGGAATCAGCCAATGAAATAGCATGATAATGTTCCTGAATATTCATGAAGTGTAATAACATGAAAGAGCGTATGCCAACATCTAATGTGAAGCATCTTATGTCCAGACGTAGGTCCATCTGTAAAGCTCCTTCTGGAACAACACTCATACCTATATACCTACCTACATGAACATGCAAGTTACGCACATAAGGGACATAATTATGCAGGTATGTGTAAGCTATGTGTAAAATCATGTTTATAAGCTTTTATACACGGGCGTATATCCTTCCTTCCTTCCTACTTTGACACAATCATACTGATCATGCTGATCGAAAAACATGCCAAGATACTTTTTGTGGCAACTGCATTAAAAGAATGCATATGCAAAGTCAAAGAAAAGACTTGTTTAGCGCATCTAATTCAACTCCAGTTTAATGATAAATATAAGCGGTCAGCGCTTACAAGAAATTTTGAATAATTGAACATTGGCAAACCATTGATAAGATATGTGGCTCCCTAGCATTGTACAAAATATTTTGAAAATATTACTATTTTCAGGAAATATAGGGAACATCCTGCGATTATGATGTCACTGTAACGTCTCAAAGAGAAATATGTTGGTACGTATTTAGTATCGTTTGGTATTCGTTAGCATATTTTAGGGTTGTAACCACTATACGTGTTACAAAAATACGTTGATTAAGCTCGTTAATAGACACCTGCAATCATAAATATTTTATGTGTATGATTATGCATATTTTCACTAAGCCATAAATAATTATTGAAAATTATTGGCAGTTTGTGGCAATTTCTGGAACAAGGATGCTGACATTACTGCCAGCATTTACCAAACTTGAAAAGCATGTTGTCATCAGCTCACAGACCATTGCTATTGTATATGTGCTAATCCCGGCTAAT
>JAMKCH010086497.1:0-18365 GCA_023653785.1 Ophioderma brevispina | reverse complement strand
ACCAATTACAAATCATTAAAATCTGTTATATTATATAAAATTCAGATCATTTGTGCACAAGGCTCGTTTATTAGTGTTTGAAAGGTATTTCTGACCTTAGACGCCTACGAGACGTCATAACAATACGCATTTCTTAGCATTCTCGTTCGCAGGTATAGTTTCCTAGACAATTACCAACGTAGTTCAACGTAGCCTAACTGTAGCTAACTGTGCCAAAATATCAACTTTTGAAAATTGGAGGCGCCCTTCAAAGTATGTGCCATTATTGCTTTAATAAAGTAAAATTTTACACCTGGATTGGAAATTTAACCTACGATGGCAAGGGTTGGACCTTTGGGTTACTGCCCGGGGGGGGCTGACATTGGAAAGAGGTACGGGTATGTACGGCCCTTAAGACCCCCATTTCGCGCCTCTCCAGCAGTTCACAAGACCCCCAGTTGAAGCATAATTCAGTTATAATGTCCCCTTTTCAGACAATTTTTGTCTCAGAGCTGAATTTTAGCCAAATTTCAGTTCCCAAGCCTGCAAATTTATCAAAATTTCAATTCCCAAGCCCCGCTACTTTCAGAGACAAAATAGGTTCACAAGCCCCCATTCGGAAACTTCGGGGCTGCACATCCTATACCTGAAAAAAAGTTGAGAAAAAAGTTCAAATACCCTCCTTTCTTTTCAGGCTACAGTTCGTAAAGGGTTAATTGTGGACTAAGTTCATGGTGATGTACGGAGGAGACTGATCAATCAAGTTGCATGTGGCGATGTACACCCTAGATATCATAAATAACTCACACTGTAGGGATCATTCTATAACAAATGGTAAAAATATTTGATTCCAACTTTATGAGCAACAGTGTAGTAATGGCACTGGTCAAGAGCGAACTTGTACTAGTTGACTTACGGAAATAATAGTTCCTTGACGCTGTGAAAGATAAGATTCACGATTCAAAGAAAATTTTAATTGTGCTTTTACTTTGTTGATGAAATATTCCTCAATTAAGCGTGCCCGTTTATCTTCATGGAATCCTGAATGTATTCCAAAATGTTCAATCGTCAATTTATTATTGATGCAGTCAAACTCAATTTTGGAAAATAACACCTTCCAATTTAATGTCAAAATTATAGGCAATGTCAAGGGACTGCAACTGCGACCAAATTTGCACCGAGCTACGCGACCTTATTTATGGCATTTTTAGAAACGTCTCTATATGAGCGAATTGGTAATTCTTTTGGTCAAGATATTGGAAACTATTTTGTTGCCCACTGATGGACGTACCTCGATGACTGCTTCATTTTATGGCCGAAGCATTTTGGACGGATTGAAAAATTAACAGCCATCTAACAAAGCCTTAATACGAATATAGAAAGTTTCACATCCAACTACAGTGACATTGAAGTTCCTTTCCTTGCCCTTGTTTTTGTATTAAGATGTCAACAAATGAATCCTGATATATACTTCAAACCATCAGTATCTGTGTTTTAATTCTTGCCATCCACGCCATACAAAGCAAAATATTCCTAGCTAGAAGAAATGCACTATTGCGTCTTCAACTAACAACGTGAATAAGGTTAAAAGAATTACTTCGTATGCTCTTAAAGCGTAATTACCCACCAAGCGTCATTCAATATGGTATTAATAAAGCGGCTATGTTTAATCTAGAAGAACTCAGAAAACCAATTTAATTCTGATGCTAATATATTAACCTTTGTCCACACTTTTAACCCAAATAACGTGCAATTGTCAAAGGTAATAACCCAAATACAGACTGTCCCAAAAAACTATACAATCAAAGATTAATTTTTTTGGACAAAAATTTAAGTTCAACTCAAGTGGAGTTTTACTGATTCTTTTTAGGAGTGTTCCAGCTTTCATGAGATTTTTAGTTGGTGTAATTGGGGGGGGGGCTGGTTCAGGAGTTACGACTAATTATCTGAGACAGTTGAAAAACCTGTTGGGCCAGTTTCGGCTATCCTGATATCAACAAAGTTGCCATTGAAAATCACCTTCAAGACATTCTTTATTAAAAATTAAAATAGAAAGTAGGTATAAAGTGTTTTTTCTTGTGATATAACATAATTTATAACTTTATAATGTCGCAATTGCTAATAAATACACGTAGCATTGGGAAATTTAATTCCAAACAGTCTTGTTGTCTCAGCTTTACTCCAGGTTTCAGCAGAAGGTAGAACCATAAAAACATCCTTGTTGAAAGTAAACTGAGACCTTTGAACACAACCATCCTTTCCTTTATTGTTCTTTGTTGAACACTGCTTTCTTCATCATATTCCTCCCTGGCATCTTGGAGGCAGTGGGGAATAGGGGAAGGGTAAATTGTCCTTCCACATTAGAGCGTTGTCCACACATTTGTCCCTGTTATGACGTCTTGTAGACGTCTAAGGTCAGAAATACCTTTCAAACACAAATAAATGAGCCTTGTGCACAAGTGATCTGAATTTTATATAATATAACAGTTTTAATGATCTTTCATTGGTTTAGTTCAAGAATTTGGTATGTCCAAACAAGATTACATAAATCAAAATTTACCCACAATATTTAAGATTATACTTAGTTGTAAACAAGAATGTCCATTAATCTCCACAAGAAGCGTTGCAGTTCAACGATGACATGTCCTCACAGCGAAGACTCCAAAATGACAGCATGCAAAGTCACGCTTAAAAACCCTCAGGCATTATTCCATTGGAATCTTCTCAGTCCTGAAGATAACTTTTGTCCAGCAGTTCAAGACGACAAGGTTACATAAGTCCCTCGACGACAATATTCCACAGTATATCAGTCCAAGATAATCACCACAATTTCTATCTGTCCACAATTTGGAATCCTATTTTGATTCCCAGCTTTTTCGGCTTCAGACGACAGTAGAATAATTACAGCACTCTGCTCACATGGAATTTAAAATATAATAAATCCTGGCACTGTGTGGAGCATAGATCTACCATTATTGTAGATAAAACCAGCTATAACCATACTGTATAGCTGATTGCAACTGCTGACGGCGGGACTTAACTCAAATCTCAAATTATACTGACTTCACAAAGATCCCAATCTAAAAATAGATATTACCTACAGAATCATGCATAAACATAACCCTGCACTAGCTGACCAATTGAAATCCACATAAATTACTTCATCTGAATCAAATCACTTTCCATATATAACTTTGTGGGGGAATTCCCTGATCTTACAATGTTTTGATCTCAAAACATAAACAAGTTGATTGAGTTTCTAAGTTTACATCTTGGGGAATTCCCCACTTCCCCTATTGTGCAATCTAAACAGGTGCACTTAGCAAAAACAAACTAGGGGTATTCCCCTTTCTCTCTTTTAAGTAAACAAAGTACTTTTCCCGTGAGAAATCTTTTCTCAAATAAAATTGAGAAAATAATATTTTTAAAAGTTTAATCAGAAAAAAGGAGGCCATATAACATCCCTCAACAGACTTGTAGGTTGTTACATTAGTTTCAGCAGTCAAATCCCCCAAATTACCATTAATTTCACGATTCTTGTCCCCCTGAGAGTGAGTCCCTCATTTCACCCACAACATAATAATTTCTGGTGCTTTCATAGCCTTTTATCAAGGCTTTGATTATTTATTCAATTTGTGTGAGTCCGCCCCTCTCTGGACCGCTCAAAGTTCAGTCGTAATGCCTCGCTCCGCTCGGCCTCACGCCTTCGGCGTTCGACACACGCCTTCGTCGCGCTCGCGGTTGGTGGATAAAAATGCGAGGCGTCTTTGACAAAGACTAGTGCTTTCACTGAAAAATAATATATTGTTTAGTTCAATGCATGATAATACATCACTCTGACATGTACAATATTCTTTTGTTTGAAAAGGGTTTAATCCCACAATGATGCTACACACCTTATATTTTTAGTTTCTTGAACCTTCAGGTGAAACTGGCCCAAGAGGTATTTTATCCTTTGTGTTCAACTGACAATATCTCCGCTTAGGGTCCACCAAATTGGATGGAATAAAAGCGAGGATTTAGCTTAGGATCTTGTCTAACAAATAAATTCAAAATATCTGGCAAAAATGCACAGTTTATATTTTTAATAATTTTTAGTTTGATTGTATAGTTTTTATTGGGACAGTCTGTATTACCTATTTAATTATCAAGAGCTCTGGCTTATCCGGGAGGCGCTGTCCTCTTCAAGGATGTTGCTCAAAGTGTCTGTTATTGCCTGATCCACTTTTGTCTGGCAATACCCGCCACAACGAGTATCATCACGCCCTATTCTATTAGAACGAGCATTTTGACGCTTGACACCCAGCCAGTGGCGTAACCAGCAGGGGGGAAGGGCAGGGGGGCGCAAGCCCCCCCCCAAACAGAACCCTTGCCCCCCCCCCCTTCAGCCCCCCAAATGAACTGACTTTTTGTACAGTGTCTATGGAGAAGGACCCAAATTTACCCCCTCAAAAAAGCCTTGGCACCCCTTCAGCCCCCCATTTGCACAGGTATGGTTACGCCACTGCACCCAGCGCTTCTGCGCTCCTATGAGATTTCTGCCCTGATTTAACACTTTGTTGTAAGGTCCTCTTTCTCTGGGGTTACCTGGTATGGCAGCCATGATGAACGGTTGGAAGTTTACTTGGTTTGGACGACAACCAGAAATGCAGCGTCAAGCATATGCATGTGGTAGGTCTATACCGGGTGTCTCAAAAAAGAGCTCTCTCTTTCACGAAAAGAAAAAAGTAAACCTTACAAATTAATGCACATCTGAAAGGTGCATTTCGTTGAGTTTCCGATACCGAAAAAATCTTCCAAAAGGACACCTATTGACCGAGTTATGGCCGAAATTCAAAATGTTAGTTTAAATTATTAGAAATTCCAAGATCTTACCTCATTCTTCTTTACTACGATTCTCTGCCCTCCACGTGACTGCCTCTAAGACGGATCGAGGCTTGCGCTCTCTTTTCCATTTCAATAATCGACTTGTGAACCATTCTTGTCCATCGGATGCTTGCAAAGGCAGCGGTTATCCTGTTGCGAGCTGATGGTCCCTGTGCATACACTTCACTCATTTGGGGAACATGTTCAATATCAGAACTGAACTTTGTCGCAAGAATAAAAGAAACCACAAACAAATGTGCTTGGAGAATGTGTATTGCCTACAGACAACTAAAACAGTAACAATCCGTGGATAACATGAAAAAGGTGGTACAAATTTTCAATCGGCCATAAACTCGGTCAATATATGTCCCTTTGGAAAGATTTTTTTCGGTGTCGGACACCTAACGAATTGCACTTTTCAGATGTGTATTAATTTGTATATATATATTTTTTCTCTTCGTGAAATAGAGAGCATTTTGAGGGTGCTTTTTTAGACACCCAGTATTTATAGCCGAATAGCATACGTGAAATAGGAAATAGGATTTTTAACACCTGACTAATTTGCTTGAGAATACTACTAAATATTTTAACAAAAGACAAATCTGTTTGGTCAATACAATCACTTATAAGAGGTAGACGAAATACCATTCATACGGAAGATACAAAGTCTTCTTCTTCTTATACTCCAGACATAGGGTGCTTCACATTAGATAATTGGCAGCTACGTTCTTGCATGCTCGCTTACATTACGACGGATGTCTGGTGGAGCAATTCTTGCTAGGATGTATAAGTTCTCCGTTGGTTTTGGGCGAAGACATTATGTGATAAGCCGGCAGGAGGCATTTAATGCTGAATCAAGCTTCTTGGCATGGGTTGATCTTTCCCATACAGGGCAAGCATACTCTGCACATGAGTAGCACAGGGCAAGTGCCGTCGATCTTAGAGTATGTGGGCGAGCACCCCACCTTGTGCCAGTGAGTTTGTTCAAGATATTATTGCGTGAACATACTTTACTCTTTACTCGAGGTGGCCGAGCGGTCTAAGGCGCTGAACCGTCGGCAGAGTATATGATTGATCGAGCGGCCTTGGTTCGAGCCCCGCAAGAGTCGGGTTTCTTGGTCATACTCAAATAGTTCCTATAAGGTCGGAAATTGCATAATTGCAGTGTGATTATGGAATTTCTCCTCGCTCCCACCCATTGCGTAAAATGTGCAGGTGTATGCAATGGGTACCCGGCGCCTCATGGTTCGGAGAGTCATGTAAAGCTGTTGGTCCCGTGTATCAGAGGAGTCATTCCTGAACACGTAAAAAGTTGCAGACCTTATCGAAAAGAGTAGGGGACCATCCCGGGTCTGTTACCTGCACTCATCACTCTAGGTACCAGGGTCCCTTCCAACCCGCACTAGGCCAGCGTGGAAGGGTAGGCCGAAATCCAGCATGGAAACATGTTGAGGCTTTCGTCCAACAGTGGACAGACAAAAAGGCTGATGATGATGATACTTTACTCTTCGTCTTCTTAATATGGGTCTTATAAGAGAGACTGCGGTCCAATGTAACTCCTAGGTAGACAGGGTTATCACAGTGCTCCAGGGGTGTTGCTTCACGGTTGCGTAGATGGAAAGCACACACCTGTGTCTTGGATGGATTTGCACGTAGGTGGTTTTCCTCGTAGAAAGGAGTTCATCCAAAGCTTTGTAGAGTCTCTCTTCAACAACTGTGAAGTCTGCATCTTGTGCACTAATTCCAAGATCGTCAGCATAGATAAAACGACAGGTTCCTGCACTCCTAGGTTGGTCGTTGGTATAGATGTTGAACTGCTCCCTTGTGGTAGACCATTCTTGAGCTTACGCCATCGGCTCTTCTTCGCTCCTAGCTGAACAAAGAACATCCTGTTTGAAAGCAATCCTTTGATTAGGTCAGTCAGGCGGATATCCTTGGTGAGTTCCAAAATCGTATGGAGTAGGCATCTGTGAATAACAGTGTCGTAAGCTACTGATAGATCAACGAACACAACTCCGGTTACCCATCCCTTCTCAAAACCATCCTCGATGTGTTGGGTTAGGTTGAGTACTTGGCTAGTTGTTGATTTGCCTGGCCGGAAACCTGCTTGTTCTGGTGTTCGTCTATCACAGGTGCGATACGGTTGAGCAGGAGACGTTAAAAGAGCTTGTAGGCATGGCTGAGGAGTGATATTAGTCTAAGCTCTTTGGATTAGATGGATCTTTCCCAGGCTTTAGGAGTGACATAACATGTGCTTTCCTCCAGATCTTTGGGAACCTGTAGGAAATAAGGCAGTAATTGTAGAGCTCAAGAAGCTATTCCTTTGCTACTCGATCGAAGTTTTTCAGCTGCTCAGTTGAGATATTATCAAGGCCTACTGCTTTTCCTGGTTGAAGTTTAGCAATGCCGGATTTCAATTCCTCCATGTTGAAAGGGCTGGTGAAACCAGGGTTGTTACTAAACCTCTTACGGTCTAGTTTGATCTTCTTGGGCTTCTTGCTGCACTTGCCATTTAAAAGCAGTTGGTGGGCAACTTGATTGGGTGTAACATTTGGCTGATGTGGAGGTTCTGTTGGATCCCCTAGAAGCTTTCGGATTGTAGACCATGCTTTCTTGCTGTTATGGGTCATATCGGTGGATTCAATTAAAGTGTGCCAGGTTTTGATCTTTTCCCTGGAGATCCTCTCCGAAACTTCTTGACCTTTAGCAGTTGTTTTAGCTGAGAAAGGATCAGCTTCAAACATGGTAGTATACTCTTGATATTGTTCAGCACATTCCTTGGAAAGGCCTGGTATATTCCGTCCTACAGCCTCTGGGTATGAATCTCCGGGCAGTCTTATTCACTAATTGGGCAAATTTGTCATAGTTATGGGTTTTGGAGCAATCTTCTTCACGTTCGGGTCCAGGTCATCAGTGTATCCTTGCCAGTCTGCTTTTCTATAGTTAAAGCGACGATTAAAAGGCACTTTGTTTTGTCTTACTTTATACTGCAGCGTTGACTTGGATACCGATTGGTCGATGTTGAGTTAATGGAACAGGATCTAGAACAATCTTGCTACATAGGTTAGAGATGTTTTTGCTATCAATAGCTAGATCGGGGTTGTAACCTCTCTTCCAACGGGCACTATAAAATGATGTCGGCAGCTTAGAGTCGTGAAGGAGACGTAGATGTTGACTGTCTATCCATTCTTCGACAGCTTGTCCGTCTTTATTAGTTTCATTGTAGCCCCATTGGGTACCATGGCTGTTGAAATCGCCAATAAAGAAGTGAGGTTTGGCGGGATTCCCGATGCTGAATTGAGGATGCTTGAAGTCTACTGATGGAGGTTTGTAGACTGATGTAACTATGACAGAGCTGAGCTTAATAGTGTGGACTTCGATGTTGTTGACATTGGAGCCTGTTTTCACCAATAAAGCAAATGTAAAATTTGAATTTTACATTTGCTAAGCTTTAAAATGATATTAATTTGTTTGGGTTTTCAAAATGCAACTTCAGGTAAAATATATTTTGTTTTATATTTGTTTTCAAACTTAAAACGTCCATATCTCAAAATGACCAAAATGTCAGTAAGAACCTTGTAATTCTCAGCTCATGTATTTCCATTGACCTCATTTAAAAAAATAAATGCTCAGTGACCAAATTACACTTCACCAATTACACGAAAACCACTGTGAGACGAAAAAGAAAATTTAGTTTGAAAAAGAACTTGATTTTAAATGACAAATGTTTAAAAATAAAAGAGACAATTTATAAAATAAAATGGTCATAGATTTGAAATAAATTGCTCTAAGATGAAATTAAGTTTGACAAAATAATGCACACTTACATATTATTTGTATATTCAATTGTAACTAGATATGATATATATATAACGAAGAAAGTGCTAAATCAACTTGGAAAACCTATACTTAATCTAGCAATAATATTTGCATATTTTGAAACGGCTATTAGATTTTGTTTTCACAAAATAAACTAATTACCTGTTATGCATTCCCTGTTTATTCCAAACCCACCGTGCAACACCGGTTGTTTTAATAAAGGTCCATTTCGTCCTCAGCATCTTTACTTTTGTTAATAGTTCATTTATATCCTAAGAGAAGTTTATTTCCAACATTTCGGTTGATTCTGTTTGTGCATTTTGATGTTATAAGACAATGTTCATATTACTCTGTCCAATAACAATGTGTGTTGTAGTTTCTCTTGGTTACAGCAGAAAATACAAAATTGCGAATTTCTTCCGGAGTAGATCTAATCTGCACGTAATATTAAGGACACACTGTACTAGGATCATCGGGTCAGATTTCCAGATGAGGGTGGACTAAATTTTCAAGCAAATCGTGTGTTTCTTTTTTTTTTTTTTGCACACAATGCTTGTCCATATACTAATCACTGTGTGAAATAACTAATAAATCGAAGTCCTTCATATAGAAAATCACAAATTTATTACAAAATTCAGGATTCGGAATATTTCTTATACACGGTATCCTATGGCATATACTGAGCATAAATGTTTACTCCATGAAAACGAAAAATCCGATTGGAATTAAGCATTTTTAGTTCCAGTTGACTATTTTTAATTACTACGCAAAATATATCGAAATCTCTGAGTCAGTCTTTAACGCCATGCTAAAGGCGTTAAACCATCATCAGACGTGTCACATTATTAACGGTTAGAAATTTTACGTAACGGCAATTAACAATTTAGATATTCACCTTTGACGGTGATGACGAGCGTGACAACCAGAACTTCAGTAATATGCAAGATCATTTCATTAACTTAAAATTAACCTACTTTTTTTTTTGGACCTGTCACATCTAAAAGATGAATGTTAATTGTCAGATGTAAAAAAATATTTTGGAAATAAATATTTCGCATATTTCAATTATGATATTGGAGATGTCTATGCCGTTATGCAAGTCGTTCTGTTAGCGCAACAAAGTTGTAACTGACATTTTTGGCGATTATAATTAAGGATATATTTTCAGTTGTAGGTTTCAATCAACTGCGAAGTAAATAAAGTCAAATTAGCGAAGCTCCATCTTACAAAGATTCTAAAGAGAAATCCCGTTGTGAGTTAAAAAGGCGGTATCGGTACAGATATGATTTTATTGTGCCTACCAAGCTCTTGTAGGACCAAAGCTTGAATACTCATCTTAATTTTATTATCTCGAGATAATTTTATTATTTCGAGACTTTATCTCGGGCGGGATAATTTTATTATCTCGAGATAATTTCAAAAGAAAAAATCTAACAGTCACTTTCGGGGCTCCGTAGAATCCTTGCCCACTTGAGCGTTCAACTGCCTGTTGCCTTATATCTACAATACTTGTACACATATGTTGACAGGTTTAATTACTCGCGCTTCTAACCTCACGACATGAAAACAAAAAGAAGCATGTGCCCGAGAGCGTAAAAATATCAAATTAGGTCACATGGGTGGTGCTGTTAAATCAGAAACGTCAGCTTACTTCAATCGTGTTATTGCTTTTTCCCGGCCGTGTAGGTAACCTGTTTACATGTGTTGGCCGAACAAGAAATTGTTTTACGCCAACGGTATCTAGATTAAATATCAGAGGATGTAATATACGGGTTAATTATCAAGGCAATATCGAATTCAATTTTGACCCAAAAGCACGACTTGCGACGACTTGATGATTAAAAGTATCGATTGCGTTAATTTGCCATGGTGACGATTTTGGTTCTCTACTTTTTCATCGAGAACAAAACAATATGGTGCTGACCCACTTATCAGATGATGGAAGAATGGCGTTAGTATAAAAGACCAAGAAACTGTTTGGTGTGAACGTGCTACAATTAAAATCACGATTTTCTTTTCAATGATTCAGAAGTTCGTAAGATGTTTTCTCGTGTGATAATTTCACCACAAGAATATCTAATGACTCAATGATTGCATTTTCATGTTGGAAACTTCGTGTCATTCAAATAGTTAAAAGGCACATCTTACACATCAGAACTTTCCTGGGTTCCAGTGACGGAAAATACACAATGCATTGCAGTCACGCTACATCAAAGTGACCAAACAAAATCTGCCCTTCATTGAATTACACTGTTGGTACACTGTTCGGAATTGGTTTGCATTCGGGTAGTTGGTTCTCACACTCAGAGAACAGAACAATATGGCGTGTTTTGGTGAGTACCACCTTTTTAATGGGTCATCTTGTATTGTTTAGAATAAATTATCAAATAAATAGTGTTTCCTTAACTGAGGTCCAACATCAACAGACTATGGCCCGTATTCCAAAAAGGTGTTTAGCGCGATTTTAAGCTAAGCGAACATTTAGATATATTTACTGTTTGATGGGAGGTTATTCTTTATGTAAGTAGGAAAAAAAAAGTTTTGTGAACTACTTTCTTGATTATATTTTGTTTAATGTTGATCTCTATTGTTAAAGAGTTAAATTAAAGGGCCATTGTCCGATCGACAATATCCTCGTACGAAGAACCTCAGAAATGGTCAAAAATTTGGTATCTGAAGATAGCTACTCTTTTCTCATTTACCCTGTTTAATCTTAGGGCTAAAAGGATATTTGGTTGGATGTTATGAGCGAAAATATGTCCCATTTTGGTCGACCAGTATTAATTTTACAAAGTAGTCTATGGGGATTACAAAATCACGTTTTTAGCTTGTACATCGAAACGGGTTGACAACCAATCTAACCACCAATTTTAAGACCGTTGCTCATACCAGTAATCATTAATATTCAACATTCAATTAACACTTTTTAAGACATTTGCCCATACCAGTACTAATTAATATTTGTTGTAATTCTTTATTGCAAACTTAGCACAACAACAACAAAAACCATTATTATTCCTACATCGACCAGTGTGAATACCATCAAAGGAGTCGATTTGAAAAATGTCTCAGAATTCAAATACCTGGGGGACTTATGTCTCAGACCCTTTTCAATACTTCAAGGTACAAGCATGGGTTGCCTGCAATAAACTCCATAACCAGTGGCGTAACCAGCTTTTTTCAGGGGGCGGGTGGACATATATTTTCAGGGGGCAAGCATCAGGGCCGGATCCAGGATTTCTCAATAGAGTGGGCGCCAAATTTTCCGTCTCGCTACGCTCGCCGGGTAGACCCAAATTTGTTCACAGTCTGATCGAAATTCTCATTTTTTCTACAGCTACAATGCGCCCGGTGCCCTATGTGCCACTAAATCCGACCGTGAGCATATATTACATTTTTATAGTATAGGCCTATGTTGTTTTCAATGTTATTTGGCACATGTGCAGAAAATCACTATTTTTTCAGGGGGCAAGATTCCCGACAGGGGGAAGCTTCCCCCTGCCCCCCCCTCTAATTCAGATTCTTCAAAGACTTCGTGGAGAGCATTCGTGTGGCTCAGAAACATGGACCATCAACAAGAAAATGGAAGATCGCATAAACGGATGCTACACTCGACTACAGTGTGGTCCAAAAAAGGTTTACACTTTTATGTCTGCAAATTTCTCAAAAGTGCGTGCACATATCATATTTTTAAAAAGATATTTATTAACTACAATATCTTGTTAGAAACTGGTGAAAATGGCGTTGAAAACAAAGCTCAAATAACAAAATGGCGGTCGTGTAGAGAAAAATGGTCAAAAACCACTTTGCACACACGTAAGTCTATGGGGCAATCATGATGGTTAACAGTAATCAATACCATAGCGTGAACTGCTTTAGGCCTACTCACGTAACAAAACTACTGACCACCCTTTGAGTTTGTGTGAAGTGTTTACGGTTTGAAAATTAATGAGAGAATCTCAATCGTGAAACTGAACTTGAAATGTCAATTTACATAATAATTAAGTTGATTTTAATTGGGGGAATTTTAAATTGAAAGAGATTTTCCTGTCAAGACTGATCAAGACTCTGCTTGTACATTTTCAATGTTTGCATGGTTTGGGACAAGATCATAAAGAAGAAATATTGCAGCCGTTTTATTTTTAAATTTATAAGAGAAACTTGAAATAATTAGAGATACCGTAATCCAAGTCCCATGATGGGGCGCATTGTTCAATGTGTGTGTCAATCTTGGATTCAATTCCATTCGTGACCGCCAACAGAGTGCCATAGACTTGCGTGTGTGCAAAATGGTTTTTGACATTTTTTTCTCTAAATGGCGACCATTTTGTCATTTTATCTTTGTTTTCAACGCCGTTTTCATCAGGCTTCAACAATATATTGTAGTTAATAAATACATTCAAACTATTTTGATATGTCTACCCACTTTTGAGAAATTCGCAGACGAAAAAGTGTAAACTTTTTTTGGACCACTCTGTATTACGCAGGGTATTTAACATCGGTTGGAATGATCAAATTCCAAACACCACAGTAATGGAGATATCCCTGTATCATCAACAATCGTACAACTAGGAGATGAGATCAAAGAAAGAAAGATGCTCGCATAAGGACTTTGATTACGCAAATCTGCAAAGTAACTGATTTCTGCACGGATTATTATTAAATATTATACCTTTCAATACTCTGGGGTATGTCAAGTCCAAAAGTTGCACATATGTTTCAAAATGTATAAAATGTCCTAACAATTTTTTTAACTAAATGTCAGTGACCAGTAGATGTATATATCATGCTGCATTGATTCGAGCAAATAATAGCACTGTTGATACCCAGTAAATCCGATCAGTATGCAGAGGATAAAGTTGAGAGCCATTGTTATTACCCATGCAGTTGAAAATATTTCGGATGCTATCACCACCCCAATTAAAATTAAGCTTTTTTTACATGACGCAAAGCACAAGATACTTGTCCTCTTTCAGGAATAAAGCAGCTTACCAAGCAACATATATCTATACCATGAGTTTAGTTCACATTCGTCTCTTTTTTCAATAAATGATGAAATATACAGTCAAAATTATTGAGCTCACAGTAGAACCTCAAAGTTTATTTTGATCGCGAACAAAACCACCTCAATCTAAAGTGGAGCGTGATAACATCTGAAATATTTTCAACTGCATGGACAGTAACAATGGCTCTGCAGTTACAAATAAACACAAAGGCATCTGAAGTGCTTTGTCCGATACATTCCGGGTGGATTTACTTATCAATAACGCCATTATTTGCTTGAGTCAATGTGCCATAGTGTACATGCATGTCCCTTGTCATTGATATTCAGAAAATAAATTGAAATGGCATTTTATTCATTTTCATAAAAATGTGCAACCGTTACGATTGACACACCCAATAAATGGTAATTATAATATACGTATTTATAGTGGAAAAATGGTTTATCATAAAACAAAATTTATCAGAAAATAAGAAATCTTATGGTTCAACGCCATACACCCTACGATCGGGACAAAACTATTTCACAAAAATATTTTGTTGTTGTTAAATCTAACGCTGTAGAAGTGAACGAAGGTTCTGATATTTTTTCTCAAATACTCAGATTTCAATAACATACCGTTGAGACCAATTTCTTTCTTGAAAAAAAATGTTATGACATAAATACGATTCCACCGAAATAAAACACAAGCTCAGTATTAAAATATAATTTTGTTATCATTGTTAATTATGCAAAAATAAATTTTAGCATATGATCAATATAAATTGCAATAGTGAATCGCCATTACGAGCAAAGCAAACAACAAGAAAAGGATGTAAAAACCTGTTTCGGTACTCAATTGTGACGATTCTAAAATAATCAAGATAGTCAATAACCAGTTTGGAAATGAAAATGATATTGCTATTGCCAGAATAGTCTTAGTCTTATATCAAAGTTATTAATATGGCTTCGATTGTCTTTATTTATAACGGCTTTTGATGCTTGCAATGAAAAATAACTTATGTAAAAACGAACGTGTCTTTATATCAAGCTAGCTTTAATTGATTTATTGAGGAACAGGTCAAGAACAAAGGTAGAATAACATTTTTGTTTTGAAATGTGTTAATAACTATACTTGTAAAAAAGTAACGGAAGACTGACAAAAATCAGTTGGCTGCGTCTGCGGCAGGTTAAAGCGATGGGCAATTATTATCATGTCTTCGTAGGTTTTATTAGTACAAACTATAAATGTTGTCTTTTTAACTACCCTCATATATTACTTGATCTGTGTAATGATGGGCAGATGCACGTGAGAGGAAATTTAAGTATGTAATAAATTTCTGCTTATGTTATAAATGTCAATAGAATGGAGGCATCAACCCAACTATACCTTAAAAAAAAGGTGAATAGGTCATGTTACCGATCGAGCATACTGATTCTGGACACTAATGTCTTAAAACGGATATACGGAAATGTCCGTAGCTGCATTAGCCTTGTTCAAGGCGCTCTACCAACTTCATTGATTGGTTCACACGTCTGATATAAATAGTGTCATCATATAAGGAGCATATCCCCCTCCCTAAAACTAAAAAATGGCCAGACTTCACTCTATTAAATGCCTAAGTGTCTCCAATTTCACCTGGCCTATGTTCCATGCTTCCACTAGCGAGTTCAATAAGTTCAACTCAGGCAGGCGCTCTATACCAACTTCATTCATTGGTTCACACGTCTATCTGATATAAATAATGCCATCATATAAGGAGTGGAGCATGTTCCCCCCCCAAAAAAAAACTAAAAATGGCGAGAATTCACTCTATTAAATGCATAATTTGAGGTCTCCAATTTTAGCTGGCCTATGTTCCATGCTTCCAATAGCAAGTTCAATTAGTTCAACTCAGGCAGAGCGCCTTGTTCAGTCTGTCAGGCTTTTTCTGCATTTGCAAAAAAAATGATAGGAGTTTTATACATGGAAGGTTAAAACCACAAAGCAATGTAATCAAAACTGTCGCCCTGAGTGGCACAACCACTGCACCTGACCACAACAGGTGTTTGTGGTTTTATACCTAGACTAGTAGGATCCTGGATCCAACCATTTTTTTGTTTACTATATATTCATATCACTTTATTAAGCATTGTACATACGATAAAATACACAATAAAGGAAGACATGTAAAACCAAGAACAATTCTCCATTTTAGTGGATGAACGCAGGGCAAATATAAAACAGGTGACCAAAACAACTAATAACCTAACAGAGACAACAAAATAGATAAAAGGGGATAACCCCAAGGGACCAGCCCCCCAAAATTAGCAATTATTGCACAATAAGAATTGGGTAATTCTCCCAGGTAGGTTCCTGGTGGGCGTGGAAAATAGAAAAGGATGATAAAATTGCTAATCTAGCCCTAAAAATGCTAAAGCACTGATTTCAAGCCTAAAAAAACAATGTTTAAAATAATTGAGATAAATGTTAATTATGCAGTACAGTGTGAAAAATGACAAGTTCGTCGGTTCTTAGCAGACAGCCTTGATCAAGGCTATAGTCGCATCAGACTTATAGGACCCAGAACATCTAAAATTATTCAGGTCTTTGTATTTGAACAATTGTATTTGAAGTATCTGTGATAGAAGTATAAAACCTGAAGATATCATTCCAACCCCTCATTCTCGGCTAGCATGACAAGTCAGAAAACCACCAGACCCGAGATCGATACCCTTTTCTTTGGTTACAAGAGGGACCCAGCTGAAGAAAACCTGTAAAGAAAAAAAAAGCACAGCAGTTATATCCGGGTTCAATTTTCTCAACATTCACTGTTATGTACTTAACTGTTCTGGATCTGGATCAATTGATCCTGCAGTAAAGTGGGTTCCCGCATATAGCATCACACTGTTCCCGCATCACACTGTTCTTTTGCGTTGTGGATATACACTGTGAAATATTTCAATTCATACGTCCGCAAAAATGAAACCACATCAATTTACAATCTTTTTGTTTCATACAACATGAAGTAGTACATTTAACAAACCTGTTTATTCGGTGAAATTATATCGTTTCTTGAAACATCATATTATTATATGAAACATACCTTAACTTACTTAGAAGATTTTTAATTTTTGACAATTTTTAAATTCCGTTGACATAATTACTGCCCATGAATGCCATAATATCCCCAGCAAAGGGTGTATGTGTAATGCTTGTTGCTTTTCTTTACCTTACCCTGATTCAATTTCTTTTGTCTACACTCATCAACATGCCTCTTTTTGTCGGGTCGCCTAGCGACCCGACTATATAAACCACTGCTCTCAAAATTGCGAAGGAGTCTATTTCTATAGCTGAAGGTCATTTCATTAAATGTTTCTTTTATGAAAATGATCTACGTACTAATATTAATTTTTTTTTTTTAGTGTTGGGTGTGTAATGCGATGCAATTTCAGACAAAGAATAACATCATTGCATGTTTTAAATGGCCTTAAAAAGCATTTCTTTGATTTTAGTCTCTGCCAAGACTGGCTTTTTGATGGGAGTTGGTTAAAACGTTGCAGGGATAGATAAAGGGTGAGTAACAAATAGCAGAGTTATAAGTAAGAAAATGATCAGGCCACGTAGAGTTATACTACGTAATGATTGAAGCTTTTACCATGTATTGTGTTGATATTATTTAAGACGAAGTTTTAGGTAACATCTTTATTTGAAAAGACAGGAAGGTATAGTAGATTCAACCCACCGTGTCACCTCTAGTACTTTTCCGAAGGTATTGGTATTGAATGAGGGGATGTGCAGTGGATGGAAATTAAAATTCCACGCTAAATATTTTGAAGAATAAAGTCCGATAGCAGAGAAAAATCAATTCTGTGCTTAATGAAATCATTCAAGTCAACGTAAACACATTTATAGTTGCATTAACTCTCAAAACATTCTGACTAAAGCTTGACTCGCATTTGCTTCAATGGTATTCAATGTAACAGGTGAGTTGAATGTTACTGACTTTTGAGCGCCCGTGTTTCGCTGTTTTTGGATACAAAGGAACACAAAAATCGTTGCACTCCATGTAAACTTGAAAGGCCGGATAATCTTAGTTCATTCATGAAACATGTGAACTGGGCCACATATGTTAAATTAAAGCTTATAACTTGGGGATTCAGTTTTAACACATTTTGCGCCCAATTGGGCGTTTTTCTATTTTCTTTATTTGAAATGACAGGAAGGTGTAACTTATGTTAAATTAAAGCTTATAACTTGGGGATTCAGTTTTAACACATTTTGCACCCAATTGGGCGTTTTTCTATTTTCTTTATTTGAAATGGTTGGAATGTGTAACCTATGTTAAATTAAAGCTTATAACTTGGGGATTCAGTTTTAACACATTTTGCGCCCAATTGGGCGTTTTTTCTATTTTCTTTATTTGAAATGACAGGAAGGTGTAACCTATTACCTAGGGGGCAGGCAAGGTCAACCTGCATCGCAATGCTATAAAAAATTTATGCATGTCAAATAGTTTAGATGGATCAAATAAACACCCCAGGGTGGACACGTAAATAAATATGCTGCACGGGACCTACAAGAGGAGGGGTAAAGTTACTATGGGGGTCAAATGTTTAAACTGCTCTAAATCTAATGTAATGTAGCTCAAATTATTCCTTAGGTAACCAGGAGTAAAAAAGTCAATTGGGTCACATGCGTGTGGTGCTTCCTTTCCAAGATATTTGGGAAAATAGGCTA
>JAMKCH010086496.1:0-75923 GCA_023653785.1 Ophioderma brevispina | reverse complement strand
CGTTGATGCCAGCAGGCTTGATGGTGTTAAGAGTACCGATGATAAGTTGTTCGGCAATGTGACGTTGGGAGTCAGAGTTGCCACTCGTACTGAGAACACCTGTGATGGTAACATCATTAATGCAATGGTCCGGTTGGTTAAAATGGACGGCAACAGGCTTGGATCTGATGTTCTTTTCGATGGAGCGGAGATGGTCAGAAAAACGGACGGCAATAGGGGTTTGGTTTCGCCAATGTAAAGTTGGCCACATCGACAGCAAACAATGGCATAAATTACGTTTTTACTAATACAAGTAAATGGAGAGGTGATATGGTGTTCGCGCCCTGTGGGTCCAATGATCTTGGTGGAATGTAGAACATATTTGCAGGTCTTACAGCGTTTACGATTGCATGGGGACATGCCTGGAGACTGAGGTTGGGGATCACTGGCACGAACAAGTAGGTTAGAGATGTTGCTTTCACGGCGCCATGCAGTAATGGGAAAATCCTGAAAGATGTCCTTAGTGGTGTGGTGTTGGCAGAGAATATGATAGTTCTTTGTAATGATGTTGCGAATTGATTTGTTGACCGGATGGAAGTTCAGGACCAATGGTATACGGTCATTGTCCTTGGAAGTCTTCTCAGAGGTTGAAGTGCGCTCTCTCTATCTAAACAGTTAATCCTTTCGACAGCAGATGAAGTGATATGTTCCGGATAGCCACGACGGTGGAAGAAAGATATCATGAGTTCGGATTGTTGGTTGAAGTCCAAGTCTTTGTCACAGATTCTGCGAAGACGATGGAGCTGGGCATAAGGGATGGAATTCTTACAACTAGATGGATGGCTAGAAGAATATCGGAGATAATTATGAGAATCTGTGGGTTTGTAAAAGACTGTGGTTGAGAGCCTGTCCGAATCAATGGAAATGGTAACGTCTAAGAAATTAACAGATGTGTCGGAGATGGTCCAAGTGAAAAGCAAGGGATGGTTGAAAAGTACAAACGTACTGGATGAATTGTTCCAATTCAGAGCGTGTACCTTCCATGACCCCAATGATGTCATCAATGTAGCGTCTGTAGAGCGAAGGCTTTGGGCCAGTGTATGACGAAAAAGGAAGTTCCTCGAAGTGTCCAACTCGAATACAAGAGTAGCCAGGACCGACTTTTGAGCCCATGGCTATACGCCCTTGACCTGCAAGTAATGCTTTCCGTGGAATGTAAAATGGTTCAGGTTGAGGACCAGTTCTGTTAAACGTAAGATGGTTGTGGTAAATGGTGACTGGTTATTCCGGAGATCAAGAAAATGCTTGAGAGCAAGAAGACCTTCGTCATTTGGTATCGAGGTATATAAGGAGCAGATATCCATGGTAAACAAGAGTCTATTGGAACCATGAAAGCGAAAGTCCTGAAATATGCGAAGAGCATGGGATGTGTCTTTAACGAATGAAGGTAATGATTGCACGATGGGTTGTAGAATACTGTCAACATATTCGGCAATGAAGACCGTGGGGCAACTATGAGCTGATATTATAGGACGACCAGGACAGTTTTCCTTATGTAATTTAGGAAGCATGTAGAATGATGATGGAGAACTGTATATTGCGGAAGCCATGCGTCAGCTGAATGATCAGTCTACTTACCAACACCTGGAGAAAGACCCAACGGATGCAAATCAAGATCTGATCAAGTCCACGGTCAATAATCTCATCAAAAACAATGATCTTCCAGGTGAGCAGGTGACGGATTGATCAATGATTGAGCAGTAGCTGGAAGTTAATTATGTGCCGATTCAGGGTTGAAGTCTGGTGGTTGAAAGCTATCAGTATGGATCCAATGAATTTTAATAAAATATTTCGAAAAAATAATTCGAAGATTAATGTAAAACCTCTACATATTATGACTATTAAACGAGGCAAAGAGAGGCGGTGTGAGGGATTGAAAATGTGATTTTGAACATATGAAAATGATGTTCATTTGTTTCAAATGAGTACAATTAAGGTTGGAATTATTTTAATTTGCCAAAATTAGTTAAAATATAGAATATGCGGTAACACTTAACTTGTAGTCTTTATATGTAGGTGCAGAATACCGTATACCTGAATATTTAGAGGCGATACCAATAGTATTGGTTCGAGGTTAAAGATTAATCAAGATTTAAACTTAAAAATTTGACGAAGGCAACTTTTGAAATGGAGTATCATCAATTTTAATATCAAAATGTGGTAGGTGCGATTTCTAAGGCCTGTTTTTCTTAATCATATATTTATTTCATTCGTATTCATGGGCTTAATTGATTTGCCTTTATTTATTAGTCTAGAAATTCAAGACAATTCACACACATGAATGATATGAGGATTGTTTATGCGAAGCTAAGGATTGGTTTCGAAGCATAAAATTATAAAGGGTGAAAAATGGAGGAATACACAGTCCTACATTAAGGGGGAAAAAAAAGTGGCATCGCCTCTTCCTGCTTTTGATTTCCTGCCATTACAATATTGTGTAAATTTTATTCATTAAAAGTTCAAACTATTTATTTCTTAATATCTGTAGATTTATTATATATCATTATGAAATGTACTGACTGGCGTTGGTCGTACAAAGAAACTTCCTCACAATCGGAGTAAACCATCCACAAACTGCGTGTGGAGAGCCACAAACCATTATCCACATCTAGATGACTGTGAGGTTTACAAGTCCCCAAGAGGAATTCCAGGCCTGATCACCTGGATGAGAAACTAATCAGCTGGTTAAAGACGGATCTTCCACTGTGATTTTGGACTTTGCCACGAAACGAACGAACGAACTGAATAAAACTTAAAGGTCCCAGCAACTGTGTAAGGCAGGCAAAGGATTAATGGCATGCAATGACTGTGACTTCATAGAAAATACCCTCTAATTCAGAGTCAAAGGAACTAACTAGCAAATTAGTGGCAGAAAAAACACATGCTTTATGAAGTTGTTGCATCACTGCAAAATGGAGCATTAATAATGTAAAATAAATTATTTGACTATTTTCAAGGCAGGGGCGGATCCATGATTTTCTCTAAATAGGGGGGGCGCCAAATTTGCCGGCTCGCTCCGCTCGCCGGTACCCCATACTTCCCCGTCGGTTCGGAATTATGGAAAAGTGGGGATGGAGGAGTTGTACTGTGTCCACTGGGCGCCCCCAATCTAAGTCTACACGGGCGCCCGACGCCCTGTACCGTCAAATTCTCAAGATCTAAAGGGCGTCCTGTGCGTAAAAAGTCATTTGATCATATCTAACTAACAGTGCGCCCGGCGCTCGGTAAGGCGCCCGGCGCCCTCTCTCTGCAAAAAATATAGGTGGCGCGCGCCGTGGCGCCCCTCTAAATCCGCCCCTGGAAGGTGGTCTGTCATACATAAATAAACTCTTTACGACACAGGGGAGGAATATACAGAGCAGAAACAATATGGAAGGACCACCTATCATAATCAGCAAACAAAAAATGAAAGAAAACCAAGGAAACGGTCGGGATGAGACCGTGCTGAACTAATCAATGTTTATAGAATTTGTTGTGGAGAAATTGACAGCGCTTTTCAAGAAAATTTATGACACCGGTTGAAATTCTTAAGATATCCCTTCAATCAACATCCGAAAAAATCTGGAGCAACAGAATGTGGTATGACAGGACAATTAGTCTTATGAGCCACTTAACAAAATACTGCAGAGGATTTTGATGAACAGAGCAAGGAACAAGATATATATGTGTGTTTTATCGATTACACAAAGGTCTTTGATAAGGTTCAACATGAGAAACTTCAAACCATGAACGGAGACGTCTTTTCACCAGGAATATTTAACGTACAAAGTGAAATGATTCTGCGAGAAAAGCAGACTTTTCAGGTATGATCGTTGAAGACATGGGTATGCTGATGACACTATCTTCTGGCAGTTAATCAAGAAAACATTTACAAATTTCTGGATAGTTTTGAAGAAAGTGCTAGAAATGTCTTACAATCAATTGCAAGAATGGCGTAATGTTAGGCTATGGGGCATGCCCTTCTGCGCTGTCGATTCGTAATCCCTATCACGGGAGGAGAACAAAACCAAGCGTAAATTCATAATAAATTATTAAAATCATATAACTATCTGTTGCCCCAAATAAAACTTGCACATTTTCTTGAAAATGAATAAAATGTCACTTCAATTTATTTCCCCCAATACCAGTGACCAATAGATACACTAGACTCCAGCAAACAATGGAGCTAAAGATATTCAATTACCGGCCCGGTATGTGGTGCAGAAAAACACTTCAGATTCCTTTTCATCTGGGAGTGGAGGACCATTGTTATAATTGTCTGTGGGTTGAAAAGACTCAGGAGTTACCACCTCTCCGATTTAGACGAAGTCTTTTTTAATGACGTAAGCGCAAAATACTTATCCTCATTCGCAAATAAATAAATCTTGAGCTTCTATAGTGCGTGTTCAATTAACTTTGTCCATGTTTTTCATCATTTATTCGAAAAGGAAAAAAGACAATTTTATGTCATGTTAATAATTTATCAATAATTTTACACCGGGTTTTGTCTTATCCCTTTGAAGGGACTACGGAATTTGTTATGCAGCTTGTTATTTGGTCTACGCCCCATAGTCTATGTGTGTTTCAATGTTGCAATAGGCCAATGTATTAGCTGCTGGCTCAAAGTTGCATTGTTTCTGTTAGGTGCAGTGTTCTTTGATTATTATTATTAATTTACTACAGTAAGCGCCATACTATGTCAAACTGATATTCCGGTATGCAGCAAAAGAATCTGATCAGTGACTTCGTGACATTCAGTAAAATCTCTTTGTCAGCATATTTTGACTGGCAGACCATGACATCTGCCGCTCCCATCGACAAAAAAGAATCACTCAACCATGTCGCATTCATTAACAGCGATATAGCAATACTTTCCTAGTTAAATCAGAAGTCAAGTTCGGCTTCTGTGGTTAGCTATAGTTAGTAGTGTAGAATGTATTTGTTGTATGTAATTTAAGCAGAAGGAATCCCGTAATTATTTTATTGATCCATGCTGTTTAAACTTCAAAATGATTCGTGCATTGCTGTTACTGCAATGGACAGCAATACTTATGGTGACAACTGAATGTATGGTAAGACTGATTTTATTCTATTCATTTCAGTTATTTTTTATACAACAACTATTGTAGGCCTGTCAGATATAATGCGTCAATTCGTATATAAATTAAGCCTACTTACATTAAGTACGAAGTTAATCGATCATGGTCTACTATTGTTATATATAATATGTATGAATATAAGTCAGTTCCAACTGTTCTCTGGGACACACTGTATGGAACTATGAAATGATTCAGAGACAAAAAAGGCCAGTATAAATGAGAGTAAACAAATGGAAAAGTCTTAAGATACAGTGAGGGAAAAACAAGTAGGAGGCAAACAAGCTACAATTTTAACAAGATAAAACCTGTCTTTATCATGGCAAAATAATGGACACACACACACACTTCTCGCTAACGAAGCGATCAGTCACTTAAATTATGGGTTACCTTGAACCTCTAGACCTCTGCATCCTATGCAGCCAGAATCCATAGGTTGACCAGGGGTTTTCGAGCTACTAGAGCGTGAAGACAACGATGGGCTTTTGCCGGGGGCTTTTGATTTCTTCTCAAACTGTTGTTTCTCGTCGAAATATTGCAATTGTGTTGGGGTTAAAATAAATACTGGAATTACTCAGTAGAAAGTCCCACAACTTTTGACCCTGATATCTTATTTGATATCTTGATCATTGTTGTTCGCAGCTTTAAAATAATTTCTAACACAAAATTTTGCCCAGATTTTTTTTTCCATTTTTCAATTTTAGCTTAGTCATGACACTTTTTAATTCATTTTTTTAAACAAAATTATACAACATTTTATACATTTCTGTATGCGAAAGGTCAACCTTATGGAAGATACTAAGCCGAAAACAGCCTACCAGGCTGAAGAGTTTGAAGCAATAAGTAATACGAATTTGAATGTTGTTAATTTTGAGCCACATGCTATATATTCTTTACAGATTATGTCAAGCCTATGTGCGTCACCCCTTCCAACACCACCAGCTATTCAGAGGCGAAATTCATCTTGACAAGACGACTACATTCAGCCCCATTACTTTTCCCATGTCCGTAAGACGTACGATACAAGGAACTAATGGAAGTACATAACATTATAATTGAATATACATGTATATTTTTACGTATCAAGAAAAAAAAAAAAAAAAAAAACACAGATGATGGTATAATTATACATAAAAGTTTAATAATATAATCCATTGTTGACACTATAAGCTTTTCGTTGTTTTGTTTTTATAAATAGCAAATTTGTTGAGGAATTCTGGAAACTAAAGTTGGCCCACCCAGTAAATTATTTTCCCATACTTTTTGGGTCAATTAATTAAAGTTGGCCCACCCAGTAAATTATTCTTATTTACCTCAATGGTTAATTTTGAGCCACATGCTATATATTCTTTACAGATTATGTCAAGCCTATGTGCGTCACCCCTTCCACCACCACCAGCTATTCAGAGGCGAAATTCATCTTGAAAAGACGACTACATTCAGCCCCATTACTTTTCCCATGTCCGTAAGACGTACGATACAAGGAACTAATGGAAGTACATAACATTATAATTGAATATACATGTATATGTTTACGTATCAAGTGACCGCTATGTCTTCTACAGAGTCTATTTATTGTCCTTGAAGATACCTTGCAAACTCCTAATGAATAGGGACTTGTATCACTTGAGGAAGATCTCAAACACTAATGCTATCAATGCCAATGACTTCCAATAGGTATATCAATGTCGAACTTAGTCTTAATTAAATGATGGCTCTGTAACTCTCAAATCACATAAAGGGAGGTGTCACAAAATCTGCAGGAGCTATTGCAGTAGTTCTGGTATCAACCGAGCAAAAGTGAAACCAGACAAAGAAGCTGGCTCTGCAAATGATCCCAAGACATAAGCCTTGTGGGAATTATCGGCCTCTGGTTAATCCTACATGCTGTATAATATGCTAGTCACTCTTCCTTGGGAGTTTGCAAGGCATCTTCATAGTCTAATTAACAAAGACAATAGAGTTCTCAATTAATAGACTCTGTAGAAGACAAAGCTTTAATTAGTTCCTTATATCGTCTTACGGACATGGCAAAAGTAATGTGTTCGACTTGTCAAGGTAAAATTCGGCTCTGCATAGCATCAAGTACTACTGTCGCTGCTGGAAGTGGTGACGCTCATAGGCGTGACATAATCTGTAAAAGATAGCATGTGGCTCCAAATTAACAACATTCAAATTCTTATTACGTATTGTTTCAAAACCTGTATTATGATGGCTGGTAGGCTGTGTTTGGCTTAGTATCTTCCAAAAGGTCGACCTTCCACATACAGAAATGTATCAAATGTGGTATAATTTTGTAAATTTTGTATATGTTGACGAAAAACGCCTAAAATGATGATTTTTTACAAAATAGGATAACCTTATGATGACTTTTAAAGGACAAAGTTGACATCAGTTCAATAAAATAACATTAGTATCTGAAACTTTAACCAAAAACCTTAAAAAGATGTATCATTCATGATTCTAGTATTTCAGGATTAAAGAGTATAATTCCATTTTGGATTTGATCCATTTAGCTGCTTTAAGGAATGAAGTTGTCCTTATAACTTGAAATAATATTAGAATCTGAATCCCCAACCCTCAAAACACATAAAATTAATCATTTATGATTCTAACCTTGTTACCTTTTGTGGGCCGCCAGCTATACCTGGCAGGACCACTTAGCAATCCATTGTGCGTGTATATGTGTGTGTGGATGTATGTGTGTATGTATGTATGTATGTATGTGTGTGTCACTAAATTGTTATTTTTTTTTTAAATCGACCTCAATTGAAAAGTTGAAGTTCAATTGGAACCAAACTTCTGTCAAAGGTGCACCATGGGATCCCTCATATGTTGATGAGGTCAAAGGTCATGTGCCGAGGTCAAAGGTCATGTGAGGTCAAGTTGAAAAATGGGCTAAAATGTAAAATTGACCTAAATTGAAAAGTTGAAGTTCAATTGTAACCAAACTTGTGTCATTGGTGCACCATGCGATCCCTCATATGTTGATGAGGTCAAAGGTCATGAGCCAGGGTCAAAGGTCATGGGGAGGCCCACAGCTTATATTCTTTGAATATAGCGAGCGCGAAAGCCGAGAACCGCGAAAATTCTAGTTAGATTTGAAATTGATGTTCTGCTGGCGACCATCTTGGATTTGTTTGATATGGCGACTTTAAAGGATAAAGTTGACATTATATTATTAACTCTGATTTTTAGCATAACATTGGACTCTGAATCTTCAAGCCCCAAAAACAGATTTCATCTAAAGACAGATTTTATCTTGTTGAAATATTGGCTTGTTCTTCTCTGCTTGTTTTTCCCTCACTGTATATTAAGCCATTTTCCCTTGTTTTACTTTTATCTATGTAATAAGAGTCAATCGCTACTGCCGTAACTTTCATCATCGAGATGTTTTTTTATGAAACTGTAAATGTAAAAGGAAAGCCAACAAGGATATTCTGCCTTCGTACTGTAATTCATTTAACATACCATTAAGTCGCATGAATCAAAGTTATATTGGATGAAATAATTGTTAACTTACTATGTCTGTTTTCCAGCCACTAGATTTCATTCCATCCGACGATATCATGCGTTACTTTGAGATACCGAACATGGATGAAGGTAACAAAAGCTGATTATATCTGGGCCTAATATATTAGGAGGGATATGAAGCTCCTTATTCACTCTGTTTTAAATATTTACGTTCATGTGTGCCTCGGCTAGTGAATCAAATTTGTGCTCAAACTACATTTTTATAATGCATGTTAGATTTGCTATATTGGTGTATTGCCAATTGCTTACCATATTCCTCATGCTGGTTTACCCATTTCTGTATATAACCCCCTTTAGACCCCCTTTTTTAGATTATGCTGGGTTTATAAGACCTCAACCTCTCCCTCAAAGTTTAGCTATATCCCCAAATTTGGGAAAATTGTATGTTTCTTTAGCTCTTCAACCTCTGATTTCCATGATATTCAGCTTCAAAGTCCATAGAATTGGTTAAAAGTTTTAGTTCCTAAGACCGTACGCTAAAACAGTCAGTTCTCAAGCCCTCAACCAAAACAAAAGTTGACCTCCTGCCGGGATTAAATGAAGTATTGTGAATCAACGTGTCTCGCCTATGCATAATCTACGCTTACGTCAATCCCAGTCCACACCATGCTCATTACCTGGTGGTTAGCAAACCTTGACTGCAACGTCTAAAATGTTACTTGAGCATATTGGCAACTTAGTAATGATTCTAAATTTAGTTGCTGTTTTGGATCTCAATAGCTCTTGTAATTAAGGTTATACACCACTAACCTGGCTGCCGTAAGGGTAAAAATCTTAGGTGGACTACTTTCTTGCATGTCATCTAAAAAAATGCTTTAAAATGTCTAAAATGGACTAGATATATTAATCCTTTGGGAACTAACGGCGACTCAAGTCGCCGATGAAAATTGCTATCTGTTAATTTCTGCTTCAAAAAGGTAAAAAATGTAAATTTTCCTGGGCACCCATTCAGAATTAGTATGAACAATGCATTTAAATGAGTCGAAATAAGCCTATAGTCCTTGTCGGTGTTTTAGATGGCTTTCCAAATCACATGCAAACATTTGGACAGTGCAGACGATAGCGTAATTGTACGTATACGTACAAGTACGTACATACGTCTCCAAATTGTAAAGAAATACAAACGAATTTAATAAAATCCTCTCGGGATTCTCAGTTTTGAGACGAGAAAGGGTACAAATTTTAGAACTAATGCCAAACAACATTATGAACAAATTCTATGTGTCAAAATTTTGATTTCATGTGTCGAAATTTATTTTTTTTTAATGTCATTGATGACGTCATATCAATTTCTTAATTATTTATATCTTTTATTTGAAAAAAGATATCAAAAATCCGCTCATACATTTTGTTGATAAGCTTTAAAACTCAATCATTTTCTTAATTATTTTATATCACTTTTATTTGAAAAGACTTAAAAAATCAAAAATCCCTCATAAACATTTTGTTGATACGCTTTAAAACGCTATTTAGTGAACTTGTCCAGGCTTCAAGAACTGTAAAAATAAACTGTCCCCGGGGTGAAATGTTAGAACCTAATTTATTTTCTTAAAACGTTGCATTGCATGGGACGAATTAATGACGATATGTACGTACTTGTCGTATCCGTACCTGTACGTCTTTCTCTGGGCTTTGGAAGGCCACCTCTAAAGCCACTGACTTATGTGTTTTACAACGTATACATAACTGGCCATGGGTCCAAAGGGTTAAGAAAGTGATGGAATTTCATACTTGACATGGTATACTGGCATATTTTCTAAAAATAGTGGCCTTGGACAGTAAATTTGACGGTAAAGACCCTCCCCATTCCTCTCTTCTGCCGTTCTTTAGAACCCCCCCCCCTCCTTAGATTATGCTCCAGTTTTATAAGACCTCAACCTCTCCCAAAGTTTTCCATGAATTCAGAGTCAAAGTCCCTAGAAATGGTCAAAGGTTTAGTCCCTAATACCGTACGCTAAAAACGTCATTTCTCAAGCCCTCAAACCAAAACAAAAGTTGACCCTCGCTGCCGGTTACATGGGGGGAAAGGTTTATTGTGAATCAACGTGTCTCGCCTATCATACATCTACGCTCACGGGGCCAATCCCCAGCCTCACCGTGCTCATTACAGAAACTGATACACTGTCGCCTGATTATCATTCGTTTTTATTCTGTCCCCGATCAAGTTGCAATCCTTTAATTGGAACCGCAACAAACAATTCAATTAAGAAACTTATGATTTAAACAATGAACAAGGATCCACATCCACCTTGCATTCCCCAGGGAATATTTCTGGCAACACGGAAACCGTCATCACAAACACAGCAACATCTAACATCCAGGCACTTGTTCCATTATTTGCTAATTACTTGGGAATTTTTAGTTGTCTTTTATAACAGGCTGTGTTCGTTTGAAAAACTAGGAGGCTATTTAAGAGTGCAGCATCTTGGATCATAAACTATTCCAAGCACACTCTGTATATTGAAGCCTTGGAAATATTCTTAATTACTTCATATTTCTAAGCGTATGATAAACTATTGAAATTATCATTTATTTTATTTCTTCAGTTCCCGATGAACGACATGGTATCCCTACTTTCAACGAAGAAAAATCCATCCAATAACGTGAATGAATTTGGCACAGATGATGACATTAAAGAAATCCAACTGAAGCCTTTGGAGAGCAATTCTATAATGAGATTGAAAGAAACAGCATCTAATTACTGAAGGACTTGAAGTTAGGAAACATCACGACAATGGAACTGTCGAAAAAATGCCTCTTGACTCAATAAAGATGCTTTTATATTGGGCAACTGATTTCACACAACGTATCAAGAGTAGCCGTTAATAAATACTGAACGGCATTTAAGTTGCAAAATCCAGTTAAGTCTATATCTGATATTCCAATGTTGAAATTACCTATCTCATGGCGCCTGCCATAAGACACGTGCCATCTATCTACACTGTAACTGCCATATCACGCGTGGCCATTTATCTATCTATGCTCATGTATAGTTCAACAGTCTCCTGTCAGTGGTCAGGAACAATTAAGTTCGCAATTCAAATTTACGTTACGTTTAGTTTGCTTGCACGTCAAAAATACACCGCTGTGTAGTACATTCTTGTATAACATTCCACTATAAACGTTTGTTGGTGTTGCTTTTAAGTTTTCATGTCTTTGCAGATTCTCTATAATCAATATTTTAATTTAGTTTTGTATTACAGTACAGCCTGTCTTAAAAATGGTACAATAAGAACGTCCCCTTAAACTGCATTTAAATGCACTTTTGAAAAAATCACGGAGACGAACCCTGCCGTGGATTAGAGGAAAATTGACCCAAGATCTAGCGTCAGTTTCCCTCTAGGAAGTTAGGGATATGCTAGCTAAAGACATAAACCAATTTTGCAATGTTTTTTGTTTGTTCATTCATCCCACTTTCTTAGCAAGTGGGATGCGAAAACATCAATTTGGCAAAACGCAACTGTTTCCTAAATTGATTCCGAATTCAAGAGCTTTCAAGAAAGGACCCTGAGATTTACCTTCATAAAGCACTCTTACGGACAGAAAATTCATGATAATCACAAGTGAAGAAGAAGTGTCTGTTGAAATCTGAAATGCAAATGAGGTATGCTGCATAAAACATCACAACAACTGTTCACTTGCCTCAACTAACAACAAGGGTGAAGTTATTTCGCAATTTCAGGTGAAGTTAGGAGAAGCCGTACTCCATATCATCATCCAACAACGGAAACAAACCTAAAACTTATAATATTTTTGTAATCTGAGAGGACGATGATTACAACCAAACAATGATTAAATGCAACGTGTTTAAAGGTCCATGCCCCATCGTCTTAATTACCTCCGTCCCCATAAGACGCCCCCCCCCAGATTTTTACCGGAAGTGGTCACATTTTGGTATCAGAAGAAAGTCCTATTTTTCGTTTCTCATTTACCTTACCCTGTGTATTCCGTTAGGGCCAAAGGATGTTTGGTTTGGAAGTTATGAGCGAAATGTGCCCCATTTTGTTCGACCTATTAATTTACACAGTACTCATGGGTCTTACAAATCACGTTTTTAAAGTGCTCTCGCATCAAAACGGACTGAAATAGCCCGCGAAACTTTACAGATTGGGTTTTTGAGTTAATGCCAATGTATAACTATGAAAACTTCATATCTCTAAATCGGGTGCCAGCCCCCTTTAAATGAGTGCATTATTCCCAAAAAGTGGCAGAAAGGGTTATCCTTCAATGTAATTCTGCCAAATAATCAACATAACACATGTATAGAGTTGAATGGGGTTGATGTAGAGGAGGAGCTGGGACCCATGTTAAACATCATCGTTTACCCCTCACTACAGAAAAGGTTTGACACCTTTGGTAGTTAGTATGGACCCTCTACATCAATGCTAGGTAGGTAGTACTCTCAAATTGCGGTATCACTTTTCAATAGGGGCCAATTAAAGTTACACAGGGGTCAATTTTTAGAATGCTCCAATCATGTTGAAATGTATGCCATATTGTCCGTCTAGTCATAAGGATTCCAAATATGTATAGTCTGTACCATCTATGACCATTGGTTTGGAAGTTAGAGGGTAAAAATGGCTAAAATGGTAAAAAAGGTCAATTTCTATTTGTACAGGGGTCAAAATCAGAAGTTGCTCCAATCTTGGTAAAATTTAAATAAGTTGTTCATCTAGCTTAATGTGTCAAAATAAGGAATAGTTTGTTACCATCTGCACATGCAATAGTTTTTACTCAGTTATGGGACAACATCGGTCATAGGGCAACATATCCATTGGTGGTTGACTTCCTTGACCCTTATCTCCTTAAGTAACATTTAACAAATAATTTGGCAATATTTAACTTTTAATGTTGACCCCTGTAACAAATTGAGATCGACCTTTTTTTACCATTTTTTCATTTTTCCTCTATAACTGCACAGATTGATTACGTAAACCAAATGTCCGTTTCTGGAGGTAACGTTCTTTTCTGAGACACCCTGTTGTCAACTCAGTAATAGGTGCTAATTATAGTGTTGTTTTGCGTCTCAATTTATAGCTCCTGTAATTAAGTGTTTTAAAATCTTAAAGGGGTCTTTTGTGACTTGATCACTTCTGTTTCTATTCCAATGCCATATCTAATGGCACGCTCCGCTCCACGTATCAAATCATGGCGATTTTTCCCGCGCATGTCGAGTTTCAACCGCTGTGTATCGAGTTTTCCTCGCATATGTCGAGTGTGCAGCGTTTATGTCGAGTTACAGCGCTATATTGTCCGTTTGCCCTCTATACATCGAGTTTGCCTCTATAATGGTGAGTTTGACATAAATCATGTCCAATTTTACGCTCCACGTATCAAATCATGGCGAGTTTTCCCGCGCGCGCATGTCGAGTTTCAACGCGCGCTGTTATCGAGTTTTCCTCGCCAATATGTCGTGTGTGAAGCGTTATATGTCGAGTTTACATCGTCTATATGTCCAGTTTATCCCTCTATACATCGAGTTTGCTCTCTATATGGTGAGTTTGACATAAATCATGGTACCCCCCAGGTTTTTTTCCAAAATCTCGACATGATTGTTTCTCAACATGAGGAAAACTCGACATGATTTTTTGGTGTATGTGTAAAAAACAATCATGTCGAGTTTGCTCATGTTGAGAAAAAATCTGGTCGAGTTTGCTCATGTGAGAAAAATATCTGTGAGTTTGCTCATGTTGAAAAAAAACATGTCCAGATTTCACATGTTGAAAAAAATCACGGGGGGGGGGGGGGGGGGGGGGGGGGGGGGGGGGGGGGGGGGGGGTGTCCGTTTTAAAAATCTCGGCATGATTTATTCTGGACATGATTTATGAACTCGGCACATAGAGTTCAAACTGGATGGCAAGCGCTGTAAACTCGACATTATAGCGGGGTAAACTCGAATACGCGCATGAAACTCGCCGTGATTTGATACGTGGAGCGCGCCATACAATATCGGACTGATTGTGGATGTGTTCCTCTTTAATGCTCTACTATAAATGGTATAGGGTACAATATCTAACCAATAAAATTTGGCGCAACACAACAGGTTACATTTTTCCCACAAATCGCAACGGCTGCAATCCTGATACTCTACGCGGTACTCCCTACCCAGATTGGGTTCTTCAGACTTAAAGAACAGCTTTTTGTGACAGCACTAGTGGTGGCCCGAAAACCACGCTGCTCTCCAGGTAGTACTATAAACTTTCAATTACATTTGCATTATGTACAGACGGCTGTATTGCTATGGAACAACAAACCCTCTACTTCGTCCTTTGATTGACGATCACGCCTAGAGTACAGAAGGCGTCGAGAGGTCGAGAATCCGACATATATTCTTTAGATAGAAGTTGGAGGAAGAACTGTCTATTAAGGAAGCTTCCAGAGCGTACTTTGGTAGTCTTCATCATTCTAACTGAAAAGGCTTCCTACTGTATTGTGCGAAACGAAACGAAACAGAACCCCCAATTGTATTACACGCTTTATTCTTCATGCATTCTAACGTGCATAAACGGAATAAAAAAGCGTGTAATCCAATGGGAGTTCTTTTTCGTTTCGTTTCGCAAATAACAGTAAGCCGTAATAATGTGGTCCTTTTGTCAATCTGTAACATCGTCGAGAGTTAGAACTTTTAAGGTGCCCCAACCGATTACAGAGGCATTTCGGATCCACACCTCGTCCCCCACCCCACTTACCTAAAAAAGTTGAGATTTTTAGAGATTAACTGATCCCGTTAGCCTTAGCATCAATGTGTACCTAATCTACTTGAAAGTTCGGTCGTATCTGTAAGAAATTATTTGATTTTCTGTCCACATGAAACAGCCATTGTCTCATAATACAAAACCACAAGATCGGATCAACTAATTATTTTGTGAATTTACTTTCTCAATGATATCTAGTGAAACATGAATAAAACAAAAGTGCTGCACTCTAAATTACAAGGATTTAAAATCAATGCCAAAAGGTTGTGTTAGGGAACCAATCCTTTTTAGAAAAGATTTAAAATTAAATCTTATAGATAGAAATGTTTAATCTATAAGTACATTATTTTAAAATTTAATTTGAAGCTTTCCCATGGTAACCCTTGAATTCGTATCAGGAGACTACGCGATGTACAAATATGTGGTATGTTTGCTTATTATTTTGAGAGTGCATTTTGATTGACGTTCGTTTGTTTATAGTGCCTTCTCTAGTTAAAGCCAGTCTTTTTTAAAAAAAAATACGATTATTTTCTCCCTCGACATGGAAGATTATCGCCAAAAAACATCTAATTTAAAATTTTGAGTGTAAAAATGGTGCAGCCATTTGGATAGTAAGAAAAGTCAAAAGTATGCACTACTAAATTGGCAATAGGACAGTGTTGTGTTAATTAAAGTGGTGTGCTACATTTGGAGACGTTTCCGGGCCTAAAATTCACTGGGGTTTCGGTGAAAAAAAATATGTATGAATTTCTTCTGATACAAAAATCTAAATTTTGATGGAGCTTAAAATGGGGGACGAGGTAGTCGATCGGGTCAACGACCTGTAAGCTTTAATAGCCAAAGTTAAGAGTAAGATTCCATGAAAAAAAACTGCCATGGGCATATACTTTCTAAAAATTATTTTAGTCAGCTTGCAAGACAAAAGTGAAAGATCGTTTAAATAATTTCACAAGATACTGAGGTCAAACAAAGGCAAAAACTTCAACTCCCCGATTTTCAAACCACACAATTCTACCTCGAAATCGTAAACATCTACACAAACCTTTGACTTATCTGGATAGAGAAACTCTTTCCAATAATATTTGTTATTTTTCAAATAGATATAATGTAGAGTTAAAGCAGCTTGACGGTTCCAATTATACAATTTTAATACAATAAAATGCCTTGGCCTTTTATTACTTGACTTGACAAACCAATACCAATTTGTCATTTCACTGAGTAAAAATATACTTAAAGTACAAAATAGAAGGTATGCATTGCAAATATCTGTATTTGTTTCTGATATCACGAAAAGGTTAGCCCGTGTGCGCGTGCTAGCAGCCATGTGTAACCATCTCATTGTATAAAAGGTTTGAGTGATTAAACTCCATAGACACATCTGACAGGGGTGGGTATCGGGGAGCTCATACAAAAACAAACCCCAAAACTTTGGTCATTGTGACCAGGAATAATTTTGACCTCTAGGTAAATGCAAATATTATTACCAAAGTAGAGGACCAAAAAAGGTCAAGGCCCAGTGCCAAAATTATGGGACCAATTTCATAAACTTTTTTTTTGGGGGGGGAGGGGGGTGGAAAAAAGCAAACATTATGGGGGGAGATGGGTAGTAGTGTCTTTGGGCTAGGTTTATGGACATGCATGGGCATATTGTATTAGTAAGGTCAAATTCAGCCATTTCGTGACCATGGAGAGCGAAGGAGGGTTTGAGGGTGGATTTTTGGTAATGGAGGGGGTATTTAGAACAAAAAATGAGCTCCTAGACCCCTCCCAAAAGTGTGGGCTAACTCCAGGAGACAGCAAAATCCAAAATGGCCGCTGGCGGCCATCTTGGAATTGGAAAGTTAAATAACTTCTGAACATATCACATGGAAACATGATCTGAGGGTCATTTGACAATTTTCATGCGCCAGGAATCACATTTTCCAGAGGTTATTTTTTCATTTAGAGGTCATCTTCAAATGAAAATTCAAGATGGCCGCCAGCTACCATATTAAAGATTTTCATGTTTTTATCTTTTGACTCGACCTGCCTAAAAACACAATTGAAGTGTGTTCTTGCTAATTCTTGGATAGTGAAATATATTTCTGGGCTTTAGTTTGTTATCAAACAGTTAACTTACTTGAAAAATCAAAAGGCCGCCAAAAGCCATTATTGACCAATTTGAAAAGGGATAGCGTTTGAATGAAATGACTTAGACATGTGGTTAACGGGTGTTTTTGATTGTTTCATGGAGAAGAATCAAAAACGCAAGGGTTTTTTTTTAATTGTAATTCATTAGTCAAACTCAAGATTGGGCTGCCAGTTTTGAGTTATTTCACTGTCAATTCCATATGAAAAGTAATGGTTAGCTTTAATGTTTGGTTTTTTTTAAAAGTTTTATGTTACTTAAAAATACTATCAAAACATGGGTGGATGTGCGTACTTTGGGTTATTAGAAAAAATCAGCTCCTATTACCCCTCCTAAAAGTATGGGCTAACTCAGAAGGACCGCAAAAATCCAACATGGCCACTGGCGGCCATCTGGAATTTGAAAAGTTACAAATTTCTGAAATATCAACCTGGAGACATGATTGAGGGTTCATTCTGACATTCTGGCCGCCAGCTACCATTAAATATTTCATGTTTTGTCTTTCGACCCAATCAACCTAGAGAAGAAACAAATTTGAAGTGTTTGTTCTCGGGTAATGCAATGGCCAGAACTTTATTCCTGGGTTTCTTTTCCATCAAAGTTCATCTTTGATATGAAAAATCCAAGGGGGGAATTGGGGGGGGGGGGGCCGCTCCGCCAACGGCGGAACGGACATATAGAAAAAAACCGACAAATCATGAGCTTAGAAAGAAAGAAAAATAACATAAAAATATGAGTGAGGGGTCACTAGTTGTTACTATTTTTATGGGGAAGAAACCCACCCCAGGAGGTTGGCTGCCAGATTAAAGTATTTTACAGGTAGCCATCCTGAATTTTAATGACAATCATAGATTTGAAAAATCACAAGTATACTTAAATTATGTCACTGAGAACGACCCATGCTTGCCAATACAATAACAGGCTTAGAGTTAGCACTTTCTATTGGGCTGACAAACTACAGGTTTTCCCCTTATAACAAATTAATGGAACGTATGGTCATGAATTAAGTTTCAATAGCAGGGTCATTCCATGCCCAATTCAATCAAATTGAGGTACACCATTCACCTCATGCGATTTCTTCTTTTTTGTGTATTGAAGCATATTCATGAGAAACTAAAATCTGAAACTTTGAGCTCTGTACCTCTTTTCGTTTTTAACGAGACAGCAATTAAATTTGAAGGGGGGTTCGCCTTCAAAAACATTTGTACTGGTTTGAAATTCAATATTCAGGGGGCCATATAAGTAAATGAACTACAACCCTCAAATCCTTCTAAATGACATTCTGGATTACCTTTTGCTATGTTGCAAATGCAAATATGTGACAGACAAATGCACTTGACTCCGATTTGATGTTACTCAGGGGTCAAAAGGATGTCCTTGGGGGCCATAAAGTCAAAAGTAAAAGTAAAGTGATATAACTTCCAAATTGGGGCGTGGCGTATGAATTCTACCCTTGAGTACAATCTTATACTTATATCAGCTCCATTGGAAGAGATGGCTGTCGCAAAAAAGCAGAAAGTCCAATTTGAACTGACTCTTGACTCCCTAAAAATCAATGTCAGACATTTTGCACCAAATATGCTTGAAATATGGTAAGAGGGTCCACTGTTGACTTGGGTGCGCAAAGGTTCAACATGGTGTCTAACTGCCATAGTAGGTAAAACGGCCTTCAAAATCTTAATCTTTCAACTATATCAGACAAAATTCCCATTGAAAACGTACACAAATTCTGAACTTTGTAAAACTGGGTATCAAGTGCAGTTTTAAGACTTTGAATCCAAATTTGACCTTTTGTGAATCTAACAATGAAATTGCAAGTAGATATTCACCTTAAGACCGGATCTAGATATGGACCAAATTTCAGATTGGTATCTTGGTGTCTTGTTGGGGAAGAAATTTGGTGAAATCCTCTAGTAAACGTGGGACTGTGCAAAAGTTAATACCCAAGTGTTTGAAAAGTTCAGGTTTCCCGTTGTGGTGCAATGGAAATTCTCTCAAAACTGAATTACTTAACAGGCTTTTTGAAAGACACTACTTAAAGACACTTAGACACCACAATTGAAACTTGCCAAAAACAATATAAGAAAGGACCCCCCCTCAAACACCATTTCAAGAAGAATTGGCGCAAGAATATTTGAAACTACCTGGCATACATTCAACAACATTTTCAACTTAAAAACCACCCATCTCCTCTGAACCATGGTTGGCACATAGAGAGGGAAGTGTTCGGGCGCCTGTCAGGTACCCCACGACAGCGGTCCTTGACACAGGGACTGAGCCCTGAATGTAACAATGGGCCTTCTCCGATTCAGATACGAATTCATCATTTGATGGAATCAGACTCAGAGGGTCAGAGTCAGTCAATCATCAAAATTCCAAGATGGCCCCAGAATGGCCATTTTGGATTTGCGGGTCTCTGGAGTTAGCCCACACTTTAGGAGGGTATAGGAGCTTCATTTTTTCTAAATCCCGTAAAGTACCAAAATCCACCCTGTTTTGATAGTATTTTTTAAGTAAACATAAAAACTTTAAACAAAAATTAAAGTACCATTACTTTCAGGATGGGAATTGACAGTGAATAACTTAAAACTGCCAAGCCATGCCCATCTAAGATTTGAGGACTAAATGACTTACAAATTAACAGAAATTGAGTTTGGAGTCTTCTCCATGGAAACAATCAAAAAAAAACCGTTACCACATGTTCAAGTCATTTCGTTCAAAACGCATTCCCTTTTCAATATGGCCCCAAAGTACAGTCATTTTGACCCTGGTAAAATAAATTGGGAGCCTGGTGCATTTTGTCTGTCACTATATTTGAAATTTGCAGCAAAAGGTAATCCAGAATGTCAAGTTTAAAGGATTTGATGGTGGAGTTCTTTACTTATGGCCCTCTGAATATTGGAAATGACCCCTCAAATTTAAAAAATTGCTGTAGCGTGAAAACGAAAAGAGGTAAAGAGCTCAAATTTTCAGGATTTTAGTTTGTACATGATATATTTCAATACACCAAAAAAAGAAAGAAATCCATAAGGTGATGGTTGTATGAATTTGTTGAATTGGCAGGGAATGACCCTGCTATTGAAACTTAATTCATGACCATACGTTCCATATTTTATTAACGGTGAAAAACATGTAGTTGAGTCAGCCAATAGAAAGTGAAATGAAAACATCTAAGCCTGTTTATTTTATTTTAATGGCAGAGGTGGGTCGTGCTAGAGTGAACAAATTTAAGTATACGTGATTTTCAAATCTATGATTGTAAGTAAAATTCGGATGGGTCCAAACGTAAATACTTTAACACCTTAAAGTGACCAATGGGGGGGTGTTCCTAGGCCTCCCCAAATTTGTTTCGCGTGGCGCTTTACGCGTGCGATTTTTGCGCAATTTTTTGTAGTGTATGACTTTTAAATGCGCTTCTTTCATCCAAAATAATTAAAATCGGCCAATGCCCGGTAATGAGGATAATTAGTGGGGGTCCCATGGAACCCCCCCCCTTGGGCCTAACGGAAGTCATTGAGAATATTTTAAAAATAAGAATAAGAAACCAGAACCAAAGCAAATTTTTTTTGCTGATATACGTTAAACACATACATGTAAGTCAACAATATTTAGTAACATTAAAAATAATACCATTATGTGCTGAAAACAAACAATTTCATCATTGTACGTGGCCAAAACCCGTACTGTACAAACTCTATGGAAAAAAACATGACGTGTCATTTTGACACCCGTTAAAAATACAGTTCCCTACTAAAACTGCCCTGGTTTTGTGTTTTTTAAAATAAGTAATTTGGTCTTCTAGAATAGTTTATCAACATAAAATAAGTTTTACATGTTATCGATGTAAGCACAAGGGCTCCATTTGAATTTCAGTCTTTTGCCAATTTTCCGGTGTTTTGAAACAATGTTTTGCCCCTAATTTGCCACCCAAATTAAAATTCTCATTTTTTATATTGCTGTTTGGGGTTGTCTTATGACCCGTCAATGTGGTATAAATTTCGTGCAAAAATTCCTCGGGGAAAGGGGTTTCCTTGGGGGGGGTCCCATGGAACCCACCCCTTGGCACCAACGGGAGTGAAAAACCCCTTGGTCCACCTTAAGTGTTTTTAAATCTGGCAGCCACCTCCTTGGGTGGTTCTTCCCCAGTAAAAATAGTACAAAAATGACCCCCGCACCTCATATTTTTATGTTATTCTTTCTAAAGCTATGGATTTTTGAATTTTTCTATATGGCCCTTCCACCGCCGTCGTTGGCGGCCCACCATCTTGGATTTTCCATATCAAAGATGAACTTTGATTGGAAAGAAACCTATGGAATAAAGTCTGGCCATGGAATTAACCGAGAACAACCTTCAATTGTGTTTCTAGGTTGATTGGGTCTAAAATACAAAACTAAAATATTTAAAATGGTAGCTGGCGGCCATCTTGGAATTTTCAGAGTTTGAAGATGACCTCTAAATAAAAAACCTCTTGAATGGATTCCTGATCCATAAATTTGTCATAAATGACCCCTCAATCAGTCTCCAGGTTGTATGTTAAGAAATTATGTAACTTTCCAAATATCCCAGATGGCCGCCAGTGGCCATATTGGATTTTGCGGTCCTCTGGATTTATTAGCCCACACTTTTAGGAAGGTATAGGAGCTCATTTTTTCTAAAGACCCTAAAGTACCAAAATCCCAAACTCCCACCCTCCGTTTGATAGTAATCTTTTAAGTAAACAAAAACTTTAAAACCAACATTTAAGCTACCATACTTTCCAGGATGGAATTACAGTGAATACTCTAAAACGGGCAGCCATCTTGGATGAACTAAATGCTTACAAATAAAAGAAAATACCCTTGATTTTAATTCTTCTCCATGGAACAAATAAAACAACTCCGTTTTAACCCACATGTCTAAGTCAATTCGTTCAAACGCTATCCTCAACTTTGTCAATATGGGCTTTGTGGCGGCTTTTGGATTTTTCAAGTTAAAGATTAACTTTTGATAACAAACTAAACCCAGAATATATTTCTAGCCAAGAATTAGCCAAGAACCACACTTCAATTGTGTTTTTAGGCAGATTGAGTTCAAAAGATACAAAACATTGAAAATATGTAATATGGTAGCTGGCGGCCATCGTGAATTTCGTTGGAAGGATGACACTCTAAATGAAAAAAAACAGCTGGACGGATTCCTGATCATGAAATTAGTCAGAAATGATCCCCTCAATCATGTTCCAGGTTGATATGTCAGAAGTTATGCCACTTTCCAAATTCCAAGATGGCCGCCAGCGGCATTTTGGATTTTTTTGCGTCCTCCTGGTAGTTAGCCCACGATTTTGGGAGGGGTTATAGGAGCTCATTTTTTTCTTAAATACCCTAAAGTACCAAAATCCACCCTCCAACCTTCCTTCGATTTCTATGGCACGAAATGACTGAATTGACCTTACTAAGAGTGCAAAATAACATCGCGGTGACTGTATTTGTTTGATTTTAGGCATGCGTTTCTATATGCCCGTAAGAGTGTTTCTACGGACTCGTGATCAAATCTCAAAATTTGCAATTAATGGCAAAGGATGACAAGCTCTAAAATACGAAGAGCGGAAAAAAGAAAGATACCATACTGTCCAGCTGTACATTAAAAGAGATAATGGGCACTTCCACACAGAAGAGCCCCAGTTTTGGAACGCGTTTTTTTTTTAATCGGGAATGCTTATCAGTGTATTTTAGATCACACCTGAAGTCAATAACCGAATGCGCTGTCGTATGCAATAAGTTTTTACTGATGATTTAGAATTGTCTGTCGTGCACGACAGGAAATTCAAAGCATGTATTTGTATAGGGACGATTAGCAGGCAAGTTCAAATCATAGGCTCTTTCCTTTCTATTGTTTGTCCAAAAACCTTGAGATGTTCGTGGAGTAGATGTTCTTACAACGATCAAGTGCGCAAATTGAGAGAATGTATCCTAAAAATATTCTCATGTCCCTTTAAGGTCACCGTTTTGTTCTTATCAATATAATGTAGGGGGTATTTCTTTTACTTGAACAATAGCATTCTAATATTGCCTTAGACCAATTCTCAATTTCTATATTTTCATCCTTTCCAAACAGTGTTTAGCATTGTCCAAGATAGTTAATATAATAGAAAATATTTAGGCGTAAACGGTGACGTTTCGGTGATTTTTGGCCTCACCCAAGTCTAAAATTTGGTTTTATAAATGAGAAAGTGCGTTCTACTTATTTTGCAATAGGAAGTAGTTAACTATTGGCTTCTAATGCTTATTGATTGGAAAAGCTATCGTTCAAAAACAAAAATTAAAACTTTTAACCAAAGACGTAATCATAATCACTAGTCTGCATTAATTTTGGACAGATTCATCCTCTGATGCAGCAAGTCGAAGGACAAGAGACGTTCAAGGAGGAGACTATCACATTCAATCCATAAGCGAACAGATCTTGTTGTTAAATATCTGAAGTTTTATTGGCAATAGACAGAGATATGGTCCAATTAACATGGAGATAATGTCATAGACTACACACTCACGCTTATGAATATTGTAAGTGTTCTGGTAAATGACTTTCTGCAACAAGTGAGATGGTTATGAGTTATAATTGCAATATAAACCTCAGAACTGTCCAATGTTATTGCCATACGGATTGCCGAGACGCCAAAAGAATTAAAACAAGAAAAAAATCCAAAACGAGAATTTTTTTTATGGTTTTCATTGATTTTTGTTAATTGTTGTTGTATTGTATACGTGCTTAGTCTTTATTAAATGAAGATTCGATCTCGGTAAAAAAAAAAGGATTGCCTATGTTTATCCGCCCCTTTCCTGAAAGCGTATACTAATACTCCGCCCAAGCAAATTATTCAAATTCTGAACAAAAGTAGAGGCAGCACCTCGTTCAGAGATTAGGGATTGTTTTACTGACTAGGGTTTTTTAAATGTCTAAATGAATATACGTAATACATAACATTTGTATTTTTACTGAGTTATTAACAACAATTTATTCTTTTTCGTGGTCGTCTTCTTGGGAATTAAGATTTAATGGCCCTGCTTGCATGTTTCTTCTCGGTGAAGTAGTTAACTATTTGACATCGTTTACATTGAACTTTTTTTCAACTATTTCAGGTTGCAGCCAGATTTGCAGAACCAAGTTTTAGCATTCTGATTTTATTACATATTGCTAAATTGGAAATCTTTATGACAGATAATGTAAGTTTAAGGTTATAAAAATTACAGTTGCATTCCTATAAAATTTGGGGAAACTTGTTATATTTCAAGATTTGTTTATGTTGTGTGTGTAAAACATATTTGTACATAGTGTATTACATTAGAAGTATATTGAAAATGTTAAGGGGTTGGGATTCTTATACCCGATTGTTCATATGGTTGCCATGGCAACCAGGAAGCTTCTAATCGGGACATTCTGCTTCATAATTTAATTTGAAGTACGATTTTAAACAATCCGCTTTCATAGTGCCCTAGATCTATAAGTGTGCTATTATGTGGCAAAGTTCATATTCATACGACTTTTCGTTTTTGAGTTACCGTTGTTTGAAATTTCAGCCAATCAGAGGCTCTGAGCAACCAGAACAACATTTTACACATGTTCGAAACTTCTCAATAAGGGCTTTAATATGGTATATGACACGAACATGTCATCATTTGCGAACATTGACAAAATGAATCTCAAAGTTTAGGTATGAAAAGCCCACTCCCCTTAATTCAATTACTTCATGATGCTGTACTTGATTTTCATTCTGGTGTAAATTGAAGAAATTTAATATTTTACGAAAAATGTGCTTATGTGACAATTATTGCGTCGTCACCGCTTTAAACAAAGAAATATCCTCATATACATTTGAATACAGCTCCAGGACGCGTCGGGAAATTCATTAATGATAACCGGAAATGGCGTTGATACTCTTGAAAGCTGGACAGCATACCAACGACGAACATACATCGATGACGAAGATCACCCTGAGCACTGGGATGTTGCTCTTCTGATCACACGGTAATTGATGAGGATGGAATTCTGAAGTCATGACAGGAATTACCTGCTGGCGTGTAAACGTCAGTAGCCATCGTCAGCCACGTCACATAGTGCCGTATTCGATATTTTTTATGTTTTTACTTTTTGGAGAAATTTGGCACATACGTATCTTTTGCACACACACACTGGCCATAAGTATTGCAACATGCAGAAAAACAATTTATAAATTGATTTCAAATTGTACCAGGAGTTTCTGACTACACATTGCGTAATTATTATCAAAAGTTGATTTTTAAACGTATGCTGTTTCCCAGAATCAAGTGCGAAATCGTTTAATTTGATTGCCAAGATCCCTAAATATGGCGGGTTAAGGGAGCTGGCTAATAATAACTTGCCGATTGTACTCCAGAAGAAATACGGACACAGGAACGTCAAAAAGGCTGCAGGATAGTCGCTAAATGAACTTTACGGGTTTGTCAGGGTCTATTGTAATGTTTAGGGCGAAAATCGGAGTGGTTGTATGGACCGGAAATGAGATTATGTCAATAAAAGATGGGAGCACGTTCATCACCGTTCGACTCAGGAAATTTAATGGCAAGAAAGAGGTCACATGATAACTTTAAAACAACTTTTAAATCACACTGTTGACATTGTGCTGTTTTTCAGACAATGTGAACGCGTAATTAGACATGATTACGTAAATCACGTCATTTATCATTCGAATAGCATTTTGAGTGTCTCTGAATTTCCCGAATTTTTCGAAGACCACTGTCTTCCATTGACTTTATTTCATTTCCGGTCCACACAACCACTCTCATTTTCTCCCATAAACATTCGGGTAAACCCTAATGAACCCGTACAATTCACTAAGCGGCTGTTATGAAGTCATTTCTTTTGTTTCTGTGTCTGTATTCCTTCTGGAGTGCAATTGGCAAGTTATCGTATGCAGTTCATTTAATCTGCCATATTACGGGAACATGACAAGCAAATCAAACGTTTTTCACCCTGTCGGATTCTGTGGAATAGCATCTCCATAAAAAACACTACTTTGGAAATTAATACGTATTGTGTGGTCAAGAATCCATGGTATAATTTGAAACCAATCGTCGATAATAAATTTTCGTTTTCTGCATGTTGCAATACTTTGGGCCATTGTGTATATTACACATTTACCAAATTTCTAAACCTTAAAGTGGCTTAATTAGTAATATATTAATTATGACGTATTTGCAAAACTTGAAATTGTCCGCATCACATACCGACGTATTTGTCGAAAACCTATTCTGTGCAGGCCCATAGCATCGCATCTGCAATTTGAAGTATTCGCCGTTTCACTTAGTGACGTGTTTGTACGACGTATTTTTTCAGTTCACTGAAGAGTTGCTATTTTGTCATTTTAACATAGTGACGTATTTGCGCAAACGCATCACATAACTACGTATTTGCACGACGTATTTGTTATTTGCGCGTTGAAACTATTTGTATGAGCACGTGTGGTCCAGTGGAAAAGTGTAGGACTCGTGATCATTAGACCGTTAAAATCGTGAGTTCAAGCCCCACTGTGGTCAACGTGTTTGTGTCCCTGGGCAAGACACTTAATCTCAATTACCTCGTCAACCCAAGCGGAATCTGGGGAGCTGCTGTTCATACTTCACTGCACTGCATTGGTCAGCTAGTGTTAGGCTATGTTTATGCACGGTGATGTTGTAATAAGAATTGGGAAATACTAGTTGTGAAATATTGTGTGTATAAAGGAGAAATTGGCCAGTGGTTAAATTTGCCAGCTAATTGTTCAGTCGTGGATCTCTAGTATGGTAGATCAGGGCAGTACGTACAGGATTAATTGATATATAAAATTTTCATCTTGATAGAATGGCCTTCACCCCAAAGCCCCATCTGTACAGTTTCGCGCCGATATTTTAACCCAAACTGTTTCCGGTAACTTATTTAGAATGGCCACGAACGCGCTTATTTTCGCTGATTACCAAAAATAAAAACGAGCGAGTTGGCGGACGCTATTTCGAGCCTACCGAGGACAAAGTTCCATATTATTCATAGCAACTCCAAGCACACCCAAACCCACGCTATTTTGGACGCCATATTGAAAATGTGCAAAAACATCGCGGTTGATCTTTGCGATGGTAAACTTTCTGAACAAACCACATGCCTGGCGATGTTCTTGGATGTCTAATGATCATATTATATCCGTGGGTCGTCTAGGGAAGTGCATTTCCATTTTGTAAGGTTTACGTAGTAATGGGCATGGGCGGTAACATTTAGCCATTTTAACATTTAACTGTCATGTGAATCATGTGAATGCCTGGTTTAAAAATGTTCTGAAATATTTTAATTGCGGCGGATGTGAGAGGGAGAGAATGATAAATGTTGAAAATTATTTAACCCAGTGCAAGTACATAACATAATGTTCAGTGCTATCTTTTTCAATCATATGAGCAGCCATTCTTTTTGTTTTACATTAGAAAAAATCTTGTCGGCGCTTTGGATCAAACTTCTGTTGGAATTGCATTTGTTGGGGGTGCCTGCGATCAACTCCGCTCCGGTGCACTGACTGAAGATATTGGGTTGGCATCTGGCCAAGCAATCGCCCATGAACTAGGACATACGTAAGTAAACTGGATATACTTTTTTTATTTTAGGTGCAATAGCAGAAATGTTGATGATGATTACCGTATAATAATAATAATACACGAACTTATAAAGGATACTAGACGCAAAGAAGGAAGGAAGAAAAACAGGAAAGCTAGATGTTGAAGAAAAGGTGTGTTTTAAGAAGCTTTTTGAAAGACATGATGGAATTACCTCTCTTGATGGCAGGGGGCAAGGAGTTCCAGAGACGAGGGCCAATGATGGAAAAAGCCCGGTCTCCCAAACTCCTACGCGACCGTGGGACCGCGAGACACTCACCGGCAACTATGGAACGGAGAGAATATGATGAATGTCTATGACTCAACAGTGAATAGAGGTAGCTGGGAGTGGCAGATTTCAGAACCTTATATGTATGCACAAGCGTACGAAATTTTATTCTAGCAGAAACAGAGAGCCAGTGTAATTCCAGAAGCAAGGGGGAAGTGTGCGTGCGCTTAGGCTTCTTGAAAATAAGACTACTCTATTCTGCAATTTCTGGAGGCGTGCAAGGTCTTTCTTGGAGACACCATTAAGGATGGAACAGCAATAGTCCATTCTGGACAGACAAGGGCCCGAACAGCATTATTACATGCATTAAAGGTCAGAAACCTCCTGATGCGACTTAAATTACAAATTTGCCAGTTTAAGGAGCGCGAAGAGAAGTAATGTGATCAGTCATACTGTCAAAAACCACACCAAGATTTTTAATGGAGGGGGAAACATTGATTGCAAGGCCGCCAACATGAAGAGTGAGAAGCTGAAGGGCTAAGTGATGGAATTGGAAACAGGCAAGAAAGCGCTCGGTCTTGGAATTGTTCAACTTAAGTTTATTATGCACAACCAAGACTGCAACCCTTCAATGCATGAGAGAGCATCAACAAGAAAGCAGGCAGCATCGCCAGGCTGTATATTTAATCGTCCGCCGTCGTCGTCGTCGTCGTCATCAATCAATCATCATCATCGCCACACCACACCACCCCCCCTACCCACTATCAAATCGTCATCGTTTCATAGTCTTAGTGTGTTCTGTTTGTTTATTTATTATTTAACGAAATGAATAAATCTACTAAAGGGTTTATGTTTTAGGTAGTCCTGGTCATTTTTTATAATAAGAAAAGTATAAACAAGTCGAGATCTTGCACGTTACACAATTAGTCTCATGCTCTTCAGCGACTGTAACAGGAGATTAAAGGAGCTTTTATTCAGACTTGGTATTATTAACCATCTGAACTGCTCATTATTATCACCATCGTGTGGTTTTCTCTTAAATAGAATTGTTCTTTCAACCGTAACATTTGCACTTATTTAATTGTTTTTCGAGTCGGGGAATGGAACCACGTGGTTCTGGTGATAATTCAGCTTGTCAAGATAGAGTAAATATCATGTTTCTGCTATAGCCGAGTGGTATCGGTGCTTAAAATGTCATATGACAGCGCGGATCAGATGAAAATTTCTCAGGTAATATTAATTTAGCTCCCTGCAAGGCTAAATATTGAAGTAGTGGTGGCCTTATTATTTTGAAGAATCAGCGTGTTGTGTGTTTGTTTGGTTCGGTGAAAACCCACAGGCCCGAAATACCTAAGCGATGAGCTACTGTCTTTAATTAATTAGATGTCCGGTTTGTATTAATTATTTCCAAAAAAATTCTTTTCGAAAAAATTATGAAAGAAAAGTTGTTGTTCATCATTGGACCCAACAAGTCATTGGGTCCACTTCAAAACATATTTCTCTCTGGTTGTATTCACATACACTGATTTTTTTTTTCATGGCAAACGAAAACCAATGTTGGGTCAGGTGAATATTGCTTGGAGCTCTGAAACTTTTATGGCAGCCCCATTCACGAATTAATGGCGCGTCAAAGCTTGTTACGAACAATTATTGATTCGTGGACCTCGCTTTGATTTAAGTGTTTGCGCTTGCATTAATTCATGGGCATATAAATGAATCGTTGAAATACTTATATTTTAATCGAGGTACGGGCTGTTGTAGTCAATGGTTTACGACACAAAAGAACACATAGCTTAACGGAAGCCGTCCATTCAAGTTATGCTGTGTGGAACCTTGGTATCTTGTTTGTTAGTGCAAAACTAACTGAAATAACAACGGTTCGATTTGAGCCTGTTGACACAAAGTGGCCTTTTCATTTATACCAGTCAAGTGGGCGGACAATAGGCCTATTGATCGTGAATCATCATCTCCGACGACAACTTTTACTACCTACTCAGTGGAGTCAATGGAACCGTCACAACACGTAGTACTAATGGTACCAAAGCATTTATTTCGCTCATTTTCAAAACGAGGGTGAATACCCAGATTTCAATAGATTTGAAGGTTTAAAATGTTCCATCTGAGTAACGTAAGAAACGTCGTGGGTCCAAGATACCCAACAATTTCTTTTTCGTGATTTATCGAAACGATATGTTGGAAATATTCCTAAAAGCCGTATCTAAGTTAATTGAACAGACATAGTCGACAAGATTGTATTAATTATATACTGCGTATACAATACAGTCTACAATAGTGTATCCGTAACTCCTATTAATCCTGAAATGGTAAGTTTGTTGGAAAATACATGTGCAATTTGTTTTCCCTTTAAACCTCAATTATGCTGGTGTTTTATGCTCTTAAAATAAGAATGATTAACCAGGCCAGATACCAATAAACAAAACAAGCTGATATGCATGCAGTAGTGTAATTTCCTGATTTTAATCCTATGGTTACTCAATTCATGAAGTCTAAAAAATGTTGGAAGCGCAAAACGTTTATTGTAGCCATATAAAAATTATATTTATAATATTGATACAAATATTATTTTCTTTTTCTAGAGATCCGAGCCATGAATGTTTGAATGACGTGCCGCATTGTCTAACCGAGTACCCCATTAACCGCCGCCTCTTTTCGGGCTACCAGCTCGTAAAGCTGACGAGCAGTGGCCGCTTAATTTCAAATGAATATAAAGGAGCTGCTAATAACCGACGTACGCTGCTATGTTTTTCTCTTCAGCTTATTTAAAGGTCGTTTTGCGATCTAAAACGATTTCACTGTGAACCATGTAAATGAAGGTGGGCATGCGTTCGTTATATTCGTTGCAAATTCGACATCGCGGCTAAAATCAATTTCGAATATTGTCGAAATGGTCTTACGAAATCAGTGGAACTATCCACCCAAAAGCTATAAGTAAACTCCAAGTTGGTAATTCACGAAATCACCCTTGAATACAGAGTTTTCAAATTCAAAACCCCTTCGGGCCAATTTGATTAACACGTATCATGACATTCCTCGGTCACACATAGGTGTATTTGGTCCATGTGCGTTATTAATTTATCTACAAAATCGTTCCTGCAAAAAATCAATCAAACGATCAATTTTACATCACACATTCTGCATACGCACAAAGAGGATTACACCACTATTGCTCATATTCTTCCAGGTAGTGTAGTCTATTTAAAACCCATTCGCTACAAAGCTGTAAAATGAATAAATAACCGAGCAAAACTACAGACATAATGAACCGTTCAATTCAAGAGCAGTTGTATTTTGGTTCGGCTTTTTTTCAGACATATGGGAGAGTTAGGATGTCAGGTTGGGGAGTCCTAACACGTGTTTCTTTTGGAGTTAATGCCTGAAGATGGACCGTATGTGGAACAGCATGGTACGATCAACGTGACAATTACTGTCTGTCAATTAACTTAGATGTTGGTTTTGATAATCATTTAAAAAATGACGACTTTCGAAATAAGTCACGAAAAGTAAATTTGGGTAGCTTTAGACCTAAGACATTTTTGATAGTGACGAAAGAAAGGGTCAATTTAAACCTTCTAATCATTGAAATCTGTGGCATTTCACCCTCATTTTGAAAATGAACGACTAAAGGTTTGGTACCATTAGTAATTACGTTTGTTGAAGGTTCCCATTGGTACACTTTGTAGGTAGTTAGAAGTGGTTGGAGGAGATGAATCACGGCCAATATTGTCCGTCATTGGAAGGAAATGAATATTGCCGAACTTTGTTCAACAGGGATAACTTTGAACTGTTGTTTTTGTTGCACTGACTTTTTGCAATACAAACGATATGGTGAATCGAGGGTTGACAATCGAAGGACGTAACTCACTTTTGGTGATTTTGAGACGTTTTAAAAAAAAAAAATCGGGACACCTACAGATTATTGGAAACTTGAAGCCTTTACTCAAGTCTACTTCCTATTGCATATAAAAGCAAAAATAACACTTCAACCAATCTCAAAGGTGCACACTTTGTTACTAACAGAAAGCCTTTACTCTGAGTTACGACCTTTCGATGGTAACTGTACTTGGCCAAACAATGAGTTTGAGGCTTCATAGGCTGCACAATTGCCAGAATTTCAAAGCTTTTTAGCTCCCTATACCACTTATATTGATGATTCTTTTAAACATTCCAAAGGGATGGCATGCTTAAACATCTGATTTGAAATATTTGTGTCAATCATAGGCATGATTGAAGATGTAACGCACAGATTACCGTTTTCAGTTACATCAGAAGGACGTAACTCAGCACTTAAAAGAAATATAAAGAATTTCTTTAATTATGCTGTTCATAATTAAACAATTGTTCTTTGTTTACTAAAGTTTAATAATGTTTGCTTACAGCTACATTATATGAGCTTTATGAGATGTTTTTTTTTTTTTTTAACATTTGAGTACGAATAGATTTGCTTAGTAGAAAATATTAAACTCAACATTTTCAAAAGCAGTATTTTTGAGTTAAAGGCTTTCTGATTGTCAAACCCTCGATATAAAGGTTCCACAAACCATTATTGATTGACGAGAGGTCTCTCGCTTTCGTCGTATCCACATTGATCCAAACAGGACAGGACTTATTAAAAGTATCAAGCTTTCAACGAGGCAAATGGATTTGTTCAACACAAACACTATAAGCGCTGGCCGATCTAAAGAAAAAATTAATAAATATATTAACCATTTCTTAACATGGAGAACTAGTAGTTCAACTGTCAAAAAAGATGCATTTGTATACCCGTGTACCGGGGTGTCTCAAAAAAAGGAAATCCATCAAGCGCACTCTATTTCACAAAAAGAAAAGTGGAAACCTAACAAATTAAGACACATCTGCAAAGTGCATTCATTATGGTTTCCCGACCCACTGAAAAATTGTCCAAAAGGAGACATATTGACAGAGTTATGGCGATTGAAAAATTTGTACAACTTTTATTTTATCCACGGATTGTTACTGTTTTCAGTAATCTTTAGGAATACACATTCTCCAAGCTATTCTTTTGTTTATGGTTTTGTATGCGCGTTTGCGACAAAGGTCATGTATGACTTGAAAAAAGGTAGTTTCAATTATTAGAATTCCAATATCTTGCCTCTTTCTTCTTTACTGCGCTGCTCTGCCCCACCCCCCCCCCCACACACACACACACACTGGGGGACATTGGCAGGCCTTTAAGACGGATGCAGCCTTACGTTTCTTTTCCATTTATAATAGACTTCGAATAGTATTGTCCGTTGAATGCTTGCAAAAGCAGTGGGTATTCTTTTGGAAGATCCCAGATTGAATCGGCTAGATTTCGTAAAGGGGAAAAACAAAGAGTGAAGTGTATGTATTAGGAACCACCAGCAAACTTGCAGGAACTTCGCAATAGAATAACTGCTTTGACCTGTGCAAGCATCCCCACAGACAAGGATGATTAGAAGTCGATTATTGAACTGGAAAAGAGAGAGTGCAAGCCTACATCCGTCTTCATGGTCTAGAGGCAGCCAAATGGGGTGGGGGGCCGAGCAGCGCAGTTAGAATAATGAGGCAATTAGTGGGCATTTCTAATAATTTAACTAACTTTTCAATATCACAACTGATCTTTGTCGCAAAAACATCAAGAAAACCATAAACGAAAGAATGGGATTGGAGAACGGTGTATTGTCTAAAGACCAGATCAGACAGTAACAATCGTGGATAAAATGAAAAGGTGGTAAACATTTTCAGTCGACCCTAACTCGGTGGAATTTTGTCCTTTTGGAAAGAATTTCTCGGTGTCGGAAACCTAATGCAATGCACTTTTCAGATGTAATTAATTGTAGGGTTTACTTTTTTTTTTGTGCATATAGGGCGCTTTGAGGGTTTCTTTTTTTAGACACACCGGTATAAGACACTATACAGTGATTACCCGAAAGACGAATCAAACTGACTCGATTGCCCGACTGTTCACCATGTTCCCGGACTGTGAGCCCGGAGGACAATATCTCCTGCCACCCCGGCTTTTGAAATCGGTACAAACCGAGTCCATTTTTTACTGTTAAGGGGGACGTGTTGAGTCCCTAATCATTGACCAAGTTTGGAAAAATATTCCAACGGCAAAAGTGGTTTTCAGAGGGGTATCCACTAACCAACGGCCGGAGTGCAGAAGACCGTATGCACGTAAGTGCTAAACTTCAGGAGGTATTCATAGTGAATAAAAAAAAAATTGTGCATGAAAAAAAAAACACACATTTGACATGACCCTGTTTACTCAAGTGTCGCCGTTGATGTTTTCATGATCTACATTTTTTCGACATTTGCTGAGAAAAAATTAAGGAATTTGGTGAAGAAATAGATTCGATAAGATGTTAGAAGCTGATCATTTTTACCCCATTCCATTGGGATTTACAAGTTACGCTGGTTTTCAGTTCCATTATTTGTCTGAATACAGTGACAATTCATTTGGATCAAGCCGTGAAGAATCTGTCATATCTACCTCATTCTTCCATCAAATGACGTCATTTTTTCAGCATAGAAAGTAGAAAATGTGCAGATCATGAAAACATCAACTGCGTCACAATTGAGTAAGTGTGTAACCAGGTCAGGGTTAAATTTTTTGTTTTTTTTTTTTTTTTTTTTTTTTTTTTAATTTTTTATAAAAAAATAGGGAATATGAAATAGAAAAACCAACAGGTTAACACCATTTGATTAATTAATCCCAAACTTTGGCGATATTTCTTGAAGCAAAGGGCAACATTTAATAACGGCTCGAAGGACCTTCCCAAGATAGCTTTTTAGCTGCAAATTTGTTTTCCTTGCCACCGGATCTTCCATAGCAATTATAGAATTGTATAATAAAGTCAGACTTATCGAAAGCATACTCGTTATATAGTTAGCGTAGCCTAAGTACTGTGTAGGCCTACTCCTGAAGTAACTCTACGGCGACGAACAAAGGAAATCATGCCATCAAACACTTTTTCCAGTTGATAATATTATTTGCGTGCAAAGGCTTATGGGGACGGGATTAATCACTTTGTTGGGACTACCTATAGTCAGCTTATTTCATATTTTCAGTCTCAAATTCATCTTTCTCAAGTTACCGTTCGCTTGTTTTTAGCTTTTTTATTGAGTTTTTGGTGGGAGAGGGTGGGATGGTGGGAGAGGCGGGCCTAGTGGTTAGGGGTGCTTGCCCTGTGGTAAATTCTCGGGTTCGAATCCCCGGGGGTAGGGACCTCGCTGGGAAGGGATTTATTCGGGTTTCAAAATCTGGATGTGATCTGTATACAGCTATAATTAAAATCAGAGTACCGCTCTCCCTCCATATATGGTTCACTTGATATTGGGCAAATGAATCAAGAAAGGCGTCCCGTCCTTCAGAGGGGACGTGAAGCGGTCGGTCCCGTGTAGAGGGAGTCCCAACTGTACATGAACATCGCAGCCAGTTCGAATAAGAATAGGGGTGAAAAACCCTGATGTATCAACCGGCCCAACCTCACAGCGGGGCCTAAGAGCGTCCGGATCAGCTTACACCAGTTCAAATCCTGAACCTTAAAGTCATTACCAATGAATTACACGAACGAAACGATTGAGTTTTACAAAATACACAGCAAAAACAATTATACACGAAGTATAAGCGGATGAGATCAATGAAAGCAGGTACAGTACAGCGAAATATACCAGATAACATTTAGTGGAGCGGGGCAGGAGCACTCAGAAAATATATTTGTGCTGATATTTTTTCAAAACGGTTTATTTTTGTAATTGCTAAACTTTATGTGTTGTGTATGTTTGTATGTATTACTTTAAATCGACGACGGCCCGTTGAATGAATGTCTTTTTAGCTAACATTAGAGTGTTTGTAGATAAAGTACGTATAATAGAAATAAATCCATTTGAGAAACCTCTCAAAAAACTCCTTCGAGGGCCCATTAGGTTGTTTCATAAAAATATTTTATTCTTAAAGGGAACCTCTTGATGTTTGTCCTCATAGTTCCCCCAAATAATTCCTGTGAAATGTGAAAAAAAAAAAATGAGAGGGTGCTACCAGGCTTTTTAATTTTAATAGGGTAGGTGCCCCGGGGGAAAAAAAGGTTCTTTTTGATGAATGAACAGCCTAGGGCCCCATCGTTGCAAGTTTTTTTTTCAATAGTAGGCATTCCCCGTGTGTGACCTTTGACCTATGTATGTGACCATTGACCTAATTGTTCTTGCTCAGTCAGTGAACTTTTGACCGAATTTGGCTGGTCTCGGGTATTTCTACGCAAATTGACTCTAGATGACTTTGGCATATGTGTCACTCTGAAACATTCAACCAAAAGTTCAGACAGTCCCCTACCTTCATGAAAAATATCAGCCCCATATCGTCGGCCGCGTCACTTACTGACGTATTTCAACTCAGCATTCGAGAAAAAAACGGCTTTGAAGATTTTGCTATATTTTAATTGGCCCAGAATTGTTATTAACCCTCGTCTTAACAAAGGGGGGGGGGGTTACCCCCCCCCTAGTGAACTTTGCTCGGGTGCGCTAAAATGCTAAATAAAAACCTTTCGTAAACAGCTTCTAGGTAATCGTTCTTTAATCCTTTCCGGGCATTTTTAGCGAAAAAAAATCGTGAAGGTAGCACCTTCACCGGGGTTTAGGGTATGCCGTTAAAGTCGGAAAGGGTAGGGGGTGTGTTGCCACCCCAAGGAATTTATTTTATGGTGCATTTGAAAATATTATGCCACAGTATGCTCTAAAACTAGATGTTTATGTAAAAAAATAGCCCAAATTGCCATCATTCAGAGCTGAAAACGCATGAAAAATCCGATATTCTGCGATTTTTAGCGCAAAATTGGGATTTTCGTCTATTTCGGTCGAAAATGCCAATTTGCCAGACTCGCGGAATTGGATGACGTCATTGTGACGCCAATCAGGTATGTTGGTACTATTTTGGTATCAATAAAACGAGGAAGACCATAGATATCCATTGTATCAAAATCATAAGCATCGGTGCTTTATAACACATTCTCGAGGGGGGTGGTAACCACCCCCCCCCCCCCTTGGTACACCGTGTTGTTACCAAAAAAGGCATTGGTAAGACGAGGGTTAAACATTTACCGCAAATACCGAACAATAATGCGAAATTTTTAAAAACAAAAAATATATTTACTAATCAGCAAGCGAAATTTTAAAAATAATTTAACTTATCAGCTTCCAATATTTAGAGTGCGAAAAGATGATGTAAATAAAATACGTCACTATGTGGAAAACGACAAATAGGCAATTTCAACGAGTTAAATAAGAAATACGACGCGCAAGTACGTAGTTATGTGACGCTTTGTGCAAATACGTCCACTCTGTGAAACGACAAAATACCAATTCTACCCTGAACTGCAAAATACGTCCCACAAATACGTCACTATGGTGACGCGACAAATACTTCAAGATGCAGATACGATGCTAAGGGCCCTGCGCAGTATAGATTTTCGACAAATACGTCGTTATTTGATGTAGACAACTTAACGTTTTTTTGTGAATACGTCATAATTAGTTAATATTTTACTAATTTAAGCCACTGAGGTTTAAAATTGGTGAAGATTCGAGTAGTACAAGACAAACGTATATGGCCAAATTGCTCCAAAAAGTCCAAAATGTCGAATACGTCACTTTGTGACGCGGCAGACGATATATCAAAGTATAACAAAATGCATAGCCGACAGACAGATATGGCAATTTCTACGAAAATTGACCTTAAAGTGGACCAACTAGAATAACCCTTTTTCAGTCACTCTGAAGCCCTGATAACAAAGGTCAGACGTTCCTCTCTTACCTCCATGTTAAATATTGCCTCCATATGTCCAAGAATATATGAAATGCTATCCGGAACAGACGACAGATCTAATATTTTGGTAGAATTAGATACGATTTGCACAAACGATGCTGATATATATAGCAAAGGACATTATTTAAAGAAGTCGTTATATTTGCTGGTGTATGTTTGAGGATTAGTTGGTTAATATGTATAGAACATTACGATTTTCATTATTGAATCACATTTATTCCCATTTCGTTTTGATCAGTGGTGTATTCCGGCGATGGCATAGCCTTCTCAGGGTCAGTTTCGTCACCGGTAAATGGAGGTTGGTCGTCGTGGATCTTTATCGGAGTGTTCTCGTACCTGCGGAGGAGGAATAAGAACAAGAGAAAGATGTTGTGACAATCCGGCGTACAGTCTATTAATCATGAGGTCTTAAAGACTGATTGGGTTATATAGGGTTATATGATGTTTAGTTCAATCGGGAGACGTGCTGAGAAAAGCCTAAAGGATTGCAAGGTATATCAAAGTGTATTGGGATGGTTATATCGTGCTATATCATGTTATGAGCCAATAAGAGATACTGTGAGAGAGGTAGCAGACCCTCAGAGGTTTTTAAATATCAATATCCCCGGTTCAGTTCCCTGTGGTGGAGCCATTGGCTGAGATTAATCTGGTCATAACATTCTGACTCTATTGTTTAAAAGTCAGTGATTTATAAAATATAATTAGCTTTCCCCATAGTTTATTTCTATTGGACCAACGGCCCATGAAAGTACCTCTCCTTCAGACAGACGTTAAGCCGTGGTCCCACTGTAGGCCCCTAACGAAAAGAGTAAAACTAGCTTAAACATTAACATTATAAGTCTAAACCGGACTTTATACCAAAGAGGTTCTATATAGATAGAGAGGTAAGCGTTACGTCATCTTTAGAAATCATCGTCTCGCATGTTTTGCCGCCCACAAAGAAAACATAGGAGTACCAACAATAGAAAGCACATGGATTCTCGCTTCTTCCACATTACTGGGGGTGCCGCGTTGCATATACACTAATCGGTCGTGATACAAATGATGTATGTGTAGAGGTGGCCATGTGTAATAATAGTGCACTGGATTCAGTGTTGATCAGGATTACTCTTTTTTTCCTAAGGCAATGCGTGCTTAGGTGAAAAGATTTGTATTCATGAGGCGTTTATTAAATCAAGAACGACTGACGTGTCATTTTCATTCGTTGTGTGGCCATGGGTAGGACAAAATTAACCACCCAATAGCAACCCAACATCCAAACAAACTGATTATTTGCCGGATGTTTGTATCGAATGACATTATGTGTGTATACAGCCCCAAACTATAATATTTCCGTGCAAAATTCAAAATTCAGCCCCAGAAACTGGGTTTTTGCCATGGGCTTCACCCCCTTGCTTTATACAGTGCTGAAAACAAATGATGCATGCAGCACACAATAGGACATACAATTACACAGGGACGCTTTAATTCATGACACCTGTACTGTTTCGAAGTTACAATCTAAGTGCTCATACCAATGGGGTCCAACGATTACGCAATGAGCGATGATCAAATTGAAATGCGGACACCCTTATTGTCGTCTCGGGCACTTTCAAATTAACCAAAGCGGTCACAGGTTATTTTACTTGCTTGCTCTAGATCAATATAGAATGGTCAGCATAAAACGCACTATTGCAAATCGCAAAATCAGAATGGATAGAGTATGTGGGTCGAAAGTTTCGGATCCTAGGAGATATTCTTGGCCCACAGGTGAAAGGGGGGAGGCCTTCTGCGGCTCGGTTTCAAGTGCTTTTTAGGCATGCTCACATAATCATTGCAACTCAAAGCACACAAACACAACTACTTAGCCTAAAACAAAAAACACCCACAGTGCACAGAAAGTCAATTATTGTAATTGTAAAATGCGCATAAAAGCCCAACATGCCGGCGCCCCTACATGCGTCCTCACATGAAAGGACTGGTGATCCAAGTATATATAAACATTCTTTGGCTCATTATACAATCTGCGCGCCTGGTGTTGCGACTTGTACGAAGTTCAATAAAATAGCCATTATAACAGGTAATGATATGAATCTTCTGAAAAGGCGCACCACATAAACTAATACATAATATAAACAATACTAGATCATAATACTGATAATGATAATGAGGTCGATCATACCACATGATGCTCTAGTTTATAATTTTTAATATAGATATACCATAACATCGCGTTTACAAGCACCGGTGCCTGTGTTCGACGATGTCGGAAAACCGGACAAGAGAGAGAAATATCTGACTAGCGCCCTCTTAGTCTATTCTGCAGATGGAGCAAATACTTCGCTGGTGTAATTGACCCAAGAATCGTTCATATCAGCAAACTCATATCCTGCAAACCCCTTCCCTGAACCACGAACATTCAAATGGCATAGCTGTTCTAACAAGAGTTCAGCAAAGGGCCTAATTCGCTGTTGAGGGCACGTAATAGATTTGTTCCCCAGCAATCGGTCTAAACATATACCACAGGGCAAAAGGACACATGTATGCATGACATTTTTGGAATTCCTTGTGATTTGTTTTGGAAAGATTTCCTGGTGCAACGAATTCCATTACGTGGCACACTACAGAGCTTATTGTTAGAGCATCGACAGAGGAGATAAGAGGACCCACAAAACACTAGCTTCAAAGACACCCTGCCACGTTGCCGCCTTTTGTAAATCAAATCCCACCTGATCCCATTTTACCGGCTTAACACTTTTAAGTGACCAAGCTAAAAAAAAACTTCAGTTAGTGCCCAAAGGGGGTTACATAGGGACCCAACCTAGAAAACAACTTTCCCGTGGGAGGTTGATCATGACACTAAACACAAGTTAAATGGGGGTCATGTAAGAAACCCCTTACCCACAATAAAAATGAAAATCCGAACTTTGACCTATGAAATATGGCCAATTGACATTGTCACTCTCCGAAAAAGAGTGGTTCGCACATTTCCATCCTAAGCAACTCCAATATAAGGTTTTGAACCAAAATAATTCATTATATCTACTCTAGAATAACCAATTAAAATAATCATTGCAAAATATAGCTAAATTTATACCATCTGTATTTTTCTCAGAAACTTCAAAATCACCTTAGTTTTCCCATAGACTTACACAGTTAAGAGCACGGTCATGACAAAATTAAAATTGATGCTATCAGCATATAAAAGGGTATTTGATTTAAGTATTATTAATTATTAATTAATTGCCTCCTAAGGTATATATCTAAGCAAATAAATCCCAAGATTTAATTACTTTAATTTTTTAATTAGTAAAATATCTTGATTTTTTCACTTCCGTTAGTGCCCAAAGGGGGGTTCCTAGGGACCCAACCTAATTATTCCGTGGGCGGATTTAATTTTTTATTTGTATCAGGAGAAGCGTATTCATAAATCAGACAATTAGCAAAAAACTCCTTGAAAAATTTGATTGCGTAACCGAGAAATCGTTTAACAATCAAATGTTGGGTACTATGGAACCCCCCTTGGGCACTTAAGTGTTATGGTAATGCGATAATCACCCTCTCAGCAGGAGGGCTGCCAGCCAAATGTTTAGTGTTGTTTGAATGGTCAAGTGCGGATTCGCTAATTTACGCTATCTTCTGCATTTTCCCCAGTGATATGGGGTCTAACAATTTTCCCATTCAGTGTTTCTTTGATCAGTACCCGGGACAACTTGGGTCATTGGGAAATTGTCCCCCTTTCACTTGATTGCCTCGGTACGACCCTGCTAAGACTCGGGTCAGAGACTTACTTTGGATTTTGATTACTGAAATGGTGTGCTTTTTCTTTGTCGTGAGATTTCCGCACAAAGAAAAGTTGTTGTTGGGTTCCTCTACAGTCGCGAAAAGCGTACTCACATGATAGTTTCGAACGGAGAGTCAACTCAACCGATTATGTGTATGCAACAGTATTTAAATACATCGAATGACAAATTGACCATAGACATATAACATATAAAACTGCCGATGTTATAATCCATCGATGTTATAATCCGTTAAGCTTAATTAGCCGCCATTCATGACGGACTCACTGCAACTTCTGACTCTGCCGTTAATCACCGTGACGCGTAACCTGTACCGTCGCTTTGGTTATTTTACGGCCGGTGTGAAATAAGATATAGTCCGGTGGGAGCCATAGTCCGGGGCTCCATAGACGATAACGGAATAAAGCGTGAAACTAATGTTGCGTAAAGAGTCAACTGAATCGATTGCCCTATTGTTCACCATTGTTCCCGGACTATGAGTACGCCGGACAATGGTTACTTCTACACCGGAAATTAAATACATATGCAATTACATGATGTTCGAAGTAAAGTGAACATAGTTTTCTATTCCAAAGCTTTCATTGGACAAACTTACACTGTGGTTACTTATAGTCTGTGAGGCAATTTCCATAGATACTTCACGCCATTTATCATGTTTCCCAAAACGGAAAGACAGAACACAAGTCCCAAAAATCCTCATATATAAATCAACAAAAGAAATCCTAATAGAAACAGATGAATGAAACATCCATCCAATTGTGTTTTGTGGAACTATTTTGAACTTAAAAATTAAGAAGAAAGATTTTTTTAATTTCTAACGTATATAGAGTCTTTGTTTCCAAGAAATAAAATGACGATCCTTTACTTTTTCATATTAAAAAAAGAGATAAAAACATACATAAAAACGAAGTCCTAACCAAACACAAGCTCACAAAAAATCATCATAGAAATAAGACAGAAAAGAGACAGACATCCAACATTGTTTGGAAAATAATTCATACTAATGATTGTGTTACGTTCGAGCTCTAACACTCTGCCTTGAATTGTCTTGTGGGACTTCGCGTTTACTTTATACTTTAACCAGGAAAGTAATCGACTATTTGGTTAAATCTTTTTGATGGTTCAATCAGGATTCTATCATCGGGTGATACAATCGATGAATAGGATTATAACACCGACGGATTATAACATTGCCAGTAAATTCCATAAACAAATGATCTCATAACAAAAACACGTACAGCAACCTTGAAACTTCAATTATCAATCGTTAATTGAGGACAAAAGTCAGTATGTCGGTTATCTCACGGTACACCGCACAAGAAAGGGCAAGCTATCAAGGTATGTAACATATACCATTAATTCCAGAAAGAAATGCTTGCTAACACAGGTGGCCTATTTTATGAATTTGGTAGTTCTCCCGTGGGGTAAGCAAGATTTTATGTAAATCATTAGGACATGGTATGGTTCATGGGATCTATTGCGTATGATAACAACGTCACAAGAAGAGCGTTGGCCAAACCCACCCTATTCAGTTAGAGGGCGCTAATCACTTTTTCTCTCGTCTCCGGTTTTCCACATCGTTCGAATACAGGCACGGTTTGCTTGTAAACGCGATTTTACGATATGTCGTTAAACAATTGTATTATGATTTTAACATCTCACTATATGTATTTCATATTATCGTGGTTAAACACTGAAGGTTGAGATAAAATGAACTTGAACTTGATGATAAATTCATCAAAACCATAAACAAGTGACACCCTTACTTAGACCATTCCGGACAACAAATTCCCTCGAACCAGTATCCAAAATCCAAGGTAACGATAAACATAATAATTCTACATACACTGAATGCTGGCGTATAACCAACGTTACGTTTAACTGCAATTTTTGTCAACAGTCCTCGCAATGGCGGCGCTCTTTGCTTAGGGAGATCCTCCGAAACTGACTTTGCAATTACTCGGTAGGTGTCTACCATAAGCATGATCAGCAATAATGTAATTCTCTTAAATGTTATGTCGTGGAAAACAATATTTAGACAGTCAAATTCTGAACTTCTAGGCAAATCTGTGAAAAAACTACTTTAGGGGTGGCTTCAAAACAACCACCGGTGTCCCAATGGCGTAGCCATAGGGGGGACAGGGGGCAACTTCCCCCCGACAGATGTTTTGTCGGTACATAACGGTCCGTCGATACATGTGTCCAAAAAAGCTGTAACTTTGTTTTGGGAGTGTGTGGTGCATAATGAGCTTCATGAAAATTGGTATAATAACCTGCTTAATTGTTCAATACTACTACCCTATTAGTATCTTTGCGTTGGCCCAAAACAAATCCCCTTTTCCCCCCCCCCCCCCCCCCCCCCCCCCATTCAAAAGAATTGGAGGCGATGGTAAAAAAAAAAGGGGTCAACCGGCGAGCGTAGCGAGCCGAGAACGATGAAAAAAATAATTGTCGTACAAAAACGCGCCGGTACATTCCAAAATCTGTGCCCCCTCGTACACAAAATCCTTCCTACGCCACTGCCGGTTCCCCACGGTTCGTCTAATTCTATTTCCGGTTGGAACTGTATATAATTAATGAAACAGCGTTCAACCGCGTATGACCGCTGTTCAACCGCGGTTGAGTTTTTAAGCCCATCTTTTAGTTCTAGTTCGACATCAGTCTGGCCAAAGCAATGCATTGGAAAAAATTATACGGTCTCGAGATTAACGGAGAGAAATATAAGTGGCAATACCTTTGGGCCGTCAATAATAACACTATTCTTTTTTTTTCAGAAACTTTCATTTCAATTGCCATATGGTTTTGATTTTCAGAAAATGAAGATGTTTGTTTCATTTTTCAGAGGGTGCAGCACGTCACAGAGCGAATTTGCTCACGAACAATAGTGCGGCAACCAATAACGAGCCATGGAATGGTAACCTTCATACTTGGGAAGCCATTGTCGACCCAAACAGGGTTATGATATTATTTTATTGTGAGGGAGGGTGATGTGTTAGATTTACCTCTGTGCAGGGCCGTTACGCAGGAATTAGTTGGGGGTGGAGGACTTCAAAAAAGTGGACTTTTGCGGGAAAAAGGTGAAACTTTGTGCGAAAATGTGAATTTTTGGTTAAGGGACTCATCCCTATGGTCCTTTTTTTTGTACTTTTGGAACATTCGTCACCAAAAAGTGGGCTTCACAGCAGAAAATTAAAATCAGTCAAACAAAGCATACCTTTTTGCCCCTTTTGCTGAATTTGGTCCACGCAACCTTGAATCCAACAGCGCACTCAACGTCCGAGGCACGAGATAAACGCACAAATTCTGAGGAGCTTTCAAATGATTATGTTATTTCTTTGTATATGCTGTGAATGAAATTACCCTTAGGTCCAGTGTATTTTAAGGTGTAACATAAGTGACTTAGTGAGCATAACATTTTAAAAGATATGGCTAGTGAAATTGATATAGGTCCTGGATTTTCCTATGCTGTAATGAAATAAAAAATGGGGCACATGGACCCTTCACATGGCTACACGGTACTCCAAGATTGTGCAGGTCTTCCTAGATGTGCCACCCCATCCATCAATATACCGGAAAAAAAAAGACGAGACAATAAGGGTTCTCTAACTAAAATCTACAGGGTGACCCAATAAAAACTTTTCCCCCAAATGAAAGTGATATTTTTCCACTTTCTGTAATTTTGATATCTGTGGCATTTTTATTTTAATCATAAAGAATGGATAATAGAGCATGTTTGTATTCATTGTTTTTGGTTGAGTGGTTCGCAAGATAATTTTCACTGAACAATAAGTCCAGCAACCAAGACTTGTCCACGGAGATCATTTTTCGTAGGCATGATTGAACACAATTGCAACATCGAAAGTAATTTTATCTTACGATCTTACCTTTAGTTTTCCTAGTCTCCACATGTCCTCCCCTTGATTTGCGATGCACGTGGTAGCCCTGGAGTGCATGTGTTGAAACAGCTCTTGCTGTTTACATAACAACCTGTTTCTCCTAATTGCGGTAAATGCATTATTTATCCTCCGTAGTAGTTCTGGTAATGTGGTTGGAGGACCCACCTCTTTTGTAAACTCTACCTTTTACATCACCCCATAGCCAAAAAATCTAAGCAGTGTAATGGGCAAGAAGCATGCAATGGTGTATTAAGATTAACAGAATATTATGAACACTTCTTTCATTCAGTGAACTATGCAGATGTCAACCCGGATGACAAGGCCTAGGATTTACAAAACAATCTAAACGCATATCCGAGGTCCGAAAAGAACAACGTGAAATGCTACATCAATCACTGTCCCAAGATATATCTGAGAACAACTGCAACATGTTCGTACCTTATATGCGTGGCACACAAGGACACTGCTTATCTGTGAAGACAACCCATGCTATGGACATCAAATACAATAGCCTATACTCGGTCGTGGTCTAAAACGGTCTTGGTACTCCATATGATGCTGAAATTTTGTAACTGAATACCGGCAAAATACTTGCCTTCTCCTGCCAACTGAGGATTTGAAACAGCACCAATTCGGCCAGTTCCCTCTTATTGGCTATATCCGCTGTAACCACGGTCCCATGTCTGTCATTGCTGTAAATAGTCCCTTGGCCGATATAATTGGCGACATTACATGTATTCTGTGAAATTGTCCGCAATTGATCCAGCCATCCTTCGGGCTAGGTCCCAACCAGTATCTGAGAAGAATAAGCACTATGGCTTTGGTATTAAATTCAATACAGAGGACCGTAAAAAATACAACCAACACATGTCTCGCAACAATTGTAGGATATAATCCGGGGCTGGAGGACATGGGAGAATATAGGATGACGATTTTATGGGAATGTCCTTTAAGGCTTCAAGCTCAATGTCAATCAAGGGGAAAAGGCAGATTTTCAAAAGTGTTTGTAGTACGTGGGAGAGGAGCAAATGAAAACTGTCTTCTCAGGGTTCATCATCAGTTTGCTGGTAGTCCATCCCAAGCACGCAGCTCTTAACACAGCGAACCAAGCCTGAACCATCACAACGCATCATCACGGAGGTTTGGGTCGAAGGTCAAAAATAATTGGACGTCATCTGCAATGATACTGGATGATATGTTTTGCGGATAATCTGACCAATTATATGAGAGTAATAGCTGAAAACCTGGGGACCAATTACTGACCCCTGTGGAACAACACCATGCATGAGCTTCTGTCTCGTAGGAGAAAACCATAAACACAGACTTTGGATGAATCTATTAACTCAAGCAGGACTTGACCCGACCAGAGATGGACGGGACCGCAAAGGCCGAAGTCATCAGACAAACGCTGAAAGAGTATGCCGTGGTCCACCGTGTCAAATGCAAATGTTATATTTCTGGTTTCGTTTTCGGGGTTTGTCGTACAGATTAAATTAGAATTCTAATTTAATATCAAATAACATTGCCTCAACTGTTGAGCATTTTGTGACAAATGTCCACCCAATTGAACATTGCGCGTTAAATTTGCCAAATACCATAATATCAATATGTAAAAATAACATATGAAACTAATCTATTGAAGTGATTATCTTTAAGAACAAGAGCTGTGTGACTACAAGTGCTTAAACGACATTAACTGGCTTGTACAACGTGGGGAATATTTCCAGGGGTGAACGCACAAGATGTTCTATGGCGGTAAAAACGAGCTGTTAAAATGCGTCCGAGAATTGTGTGGGAGTTTTAACACTTAATAATTCATTAAAATGTTATCTATTATCGATATACCGTTGGGCCGGGAACACTTGACTATAGGACCTTCTCAGTATTGGACCTTCAATAAATAGACCTCAATATCATAATGAAACCCGCTTTATAAGTGGTTTGTTTAGATTGGAACAGCCATATGCCCTTTATGATATAATCGCAATGTTTTTTTTTTTTTTTCAAATCTGATGCATCATAGAGATGTATAAAGTTCATCTCTCCTCCTCCTCACTCTCTTTCCTCTCTCTCTCCTCCTCCATTCTTCTAACTACGGGTCTCCTCTTCCCCCTCTCTCTCTCTCTCTCTCTGCAGGGTTTTGGAATGCTATGTAAAATCTTTCTTAACCTGCTTTATGATACTGTCGTGTTTGCGGTGGCGATAACTCGTCTTGTTCGCCCGCAATGTGATCAACAACTACGGAGACCCATGTTGGGTTTGACTTACAGGTGGTCGCTAAAAACTTACATTTGAAGCCTATTATAACTATGTGGCGTCAGACCAATAACAGCTGCATAACCAATTCCGTAGTCCCTTCAAAGGGATAGACAAAACCCCGGTGTAAAATTTTGATATCAATTATTAGCTATGGACATAACCGGCTGTTGCCCCAAATAAACTGCATGCACCTTTTTCTTAAAAATCAGTTTCTCTTTTCCATATATCAGTGTGCAATGGATATGTATAGACTTCAGCAAAAAATTATAAGATATTGCAATGGGCCCGGTATGTGGGGCCATTTTATAGCCAGGTGTTACCACATCCACGATTCGGGTTGAGTACAAAATACCCGTCCTCTTTCACAATAAGTTGAATAACGAACCAGTTTACATTATGATATAGGTCGTTGACCCTAAGTTATTTCTTCTTTAAGCAATAATTTACGGATTTTATTTCTGCACAAAGTTGCTAGGGTCAAGCTTTCCCCACAACATTCTGGCATGATTTTTGTCTTTTTCTTCTTTCGAATAATGAATAAAAACATGGACCAAGTTAATTGAACACGCACTGTAGAAACTCAAGATCTATTTTATTTTCGAATGAGGATAAGTATTGCGCTTACGTCAGTAAAAAGACTTCGTCTAAAATAGTAGACAGGTGACACCTGAGTCTTTTCAACCGAGAGACAATATAACAATGGTCCTGCACTCCCAGATTAAAGGATGGATCTGAAGTGTTTTTCTACAACCGCCATACCGAGCCGGTAATTGAATCTCTTTTAGCTCCCTTTTTTGCTGAAGTCTAGTGTATCTATTGGTCACTGGTACTGGGGGAAATATTAAACCTGACATTTTTAATTCATTTCCAAGAAACTGGTGCCAGTTTTACTTGCGGCAACAGACGGTTATATGATTTTAATTATTATTATGAATTTACACTTGGTTTACCCCTAGCCCCTCTATGAAAACCACAAAACAACATCATAGAAGAGGACATGCCCCATAGCCTATTTCTTTAGTGCAAATTAGATTTACAATCCAGAACAATCTTTCGAAACCGTCCAAATAGCGCATGATGTACGAACAAACAAATCTCTCTTATACTGATACACAAAATCCTGGTCATATAAATCGACAAATACCCATGCATCTTCTTTTGAGACCTGTGTGGAGTTTTATTGTTACTTTGTACCTTTAGGTTTAGCCGAGTACTAGTGGACGACTTCCTGTCCTAGCATGAAAACAAATAAACGCTAGAAAGTGTTTGTGAAATCGTGTAGTGCTTTCAATTTTAATTTGTTATGGTCATAAAATAAATTATGGATATTTTAAAGACGGAAAATATTCTCCACTAACCCACAGAATTGTTCGAATCTTTTTCATTTCAATTTATTTTCCTCGTTACTAGTTTGGTGTGTAATCTTTCCTCTGCAGTTTACACATCATTTCTGGATACCCAGCCGGTGCTACTACCATTGAAATCACAGATACTAATATTCTTTTTCGTTTCTGGGTGAGTGAAATCCATAATCGATTATGAAATTTGGTATGTACTAACTGAAATACTTTTTTTTTGTAACTAGAAAAGTTAAATATCGTAAAACTACAGAAAAAATACTAATCATTTGTTTTTAAAAAAAAAAAATCAACATAAAAGGCGAACAAGGTGGCGTATTCGTGCTTATCACTTCATGTGTGATCTAATGAGTTGATAAGCTTACAGGTATTCTCAAACGAAAACTGGAAATATCCATGTGTCTCCTTTAAACCTTGACTCGCGCCTGTAAACAGATCACAAATAACCCTGCCAAAACCATAGCCAGATGTTAACTAAATCATTATGTTTATATCAAACCAGTTTGATAGCATTGTACTGTTTACATTAATAACAGCAAATGATGGGGTTTACCTGTGTTATCACATCACACCAGATTTTGAATCACTTCTCTTTTCATTCTCAACACCAAATTTTTTATACGAGATTGTGAAATTAAAAATATCTATGTTCCACAATCATTCATTCATTGCCTCAAATCCACATTCTCCCCACCTACTAAGAGCGTCTCCGAGCTTTTGTTTGACGTTTTATTCGATTCTTTATTATTGTTAGTTAGGTAGTCTTTGGTCTGAGACCTAGTCGGTTCTTCGGTTAAAGCGGCACTGGCCACATTTTCAGAAAATACGTTTCTTCAATTTGCTCGCAAATGATAGTTAGCAATTGGAAGAATAGAGATATATTTACAGACACATAAAACATTGGCGTAACAGGCAGGGGGGTGTGGCAAGGTTGGCCCCCTTACTACTTTGGCGGGAAAAAAATTATCAAACTCATGCTAAATCAGCCGTTTTTTTTATCCCTCTGACCGGAAAATTGGCCTTTGCCTTATTGACCCCCCTGAGAGGGAAAATTCCCAAAATCAAAACTGGGAATTTTTGCTCCCCAGAGCGGGCAGTCCTGTTACGGGCCACTGCACATCAAAAACATACCAAAACAGATAAGAGGCTAAGCTAAAGACATGAGGTAAATTGTAGGCTAACTTTATTAAAGTGTGGGGGGGGGGGGGTCGGTTAGCGCAGCGGTTCTTTTTCCTCGCTTTACCCAATTAAGTCCATGTTCGATCTCCGGGTCGGGCCAGAGGCTTTATTACGTGTATTGATTCCAGTCCAAGCTCGCTTCTCGCAGGATTTTCTCGCAGATTTGTGATTTTGATTAGATTATGACATTTAAACAAGTGCTCTATATGATATTATTAAGGGGGGTATGGGGTCTGAAAAGCAGTGAACTTTGAAAGATTTTTTTAATTTTCTAAATAGTGGTATATACATGTTATATATAAGATTGTAGCCCTGCACAAGTTTTAAAATCATGAAAATTTTTGCTATGGTTGCCATGGTAACCCCTGTAAGGCCTTCTGGAGTGGCTAAAACACTAGAACGAATGTAACTAAACCCATAACTAAAAATGAACGGGGACGAACTTGGGTGACAGATGCAGGAGGTAAATACGAAGTGAACCATGAAGCCGGATTGTTTATACCTTGCCATGGCAACCGCACGGCCAAATTGCATTTAATTTCATGGCGTAATTTGAATTGGGAAACACAATGTGAAAATCGGCCGTCATGGTTCACTCGGCCTATATGTTCTTAATATGTGGGCTGCCAATTTCATGTTCATTAGCATGTTAAGCGTTTCTGTACGTTCGTTCTCGTGTGGATGTTGCGTATTTTAACGGAACGAGTTATAGGCCTCGAAACATTTAGAACAAAATTGCGGGCGCTTTTGATGTGAAATATGGGACATTAATTTTTTTAAATTCATTTTATACTGAATTATCATAATTATTTAATGAACGAATCATCGAAATAGGTGCATACCATGTCTGTATTAATTTTTAAAAATAATTTTCTAAATATCCAGGGTGAGAAAACAATAAAATACATAAAATCACTACATTTAATAACTTTAATATTATGGAAAGGATAATATAAGTATTATATACCTTCAACTTAGCCAAAAATGAATGTGTTAATAGTTAATAAATAATATTTTTAAAATATTTAAATATAACCCTTGAACTTTTTCACATGATAACATATAGGAGATGATGCATTTTTGGGCCAAAATTCGCGCTTACACTACTTGACTTTGATCAGCCATATCTCGGAACCGAATGTACGATTGCGATCGAATAAAATTAGCATTTTGTAGCATTATCTTGTCTACACAATTTAGCCATGGCATTATCGATTTTTCTGGATTAGAACAATTTTTTATCCTATTCGGACCCCATACCCCCCCCCCCGTAATTCTTTTAGACCTAAAAAATATCAACCCCCTTGCCTATGAGTATAAAAAAAATAATGGACGCTCAATTTTGACAAATACTAACCGTCCCATCAAGAAGCAATACTTATACAATTGTCTTTGGTCAGCAGTTAAGTTGCAGACCAAAATCAAGAAAAATAACGCCATTAAGGGTCCTCACTCTTAAAGGGGCAACGAGAGAGTTCACAAATTAGGTGCCCTAAAAATTGAAAGTACTGATTTTTGCCATGAGTAAAGCTTCCATCAAAAAGATCCCCATCTGAAAGGAGTAAGATGAGAACTGTTCCTTGAGTACAAAAAATGTGAAATTTCTAATTTGTATAGGAGCAAATACATTCAGCCTATGTTTATATTGAAATATTAGCAAATGCAAAATTTTCACTTTTTATCTGCTTTAAAGATCATTTTTTGTAGCTAATTTATACAATGGTAAGCAATCTATTGAGTGTCTAATATACAGGATTATGAAAATTACTATTATGACACAATATTTGGGTGCCTCAAAATCTCTCGTTGCACTTTAAAACGAGTCGTACTGGGAATGATTTTTCTTCTCATTGTCGCAATGTGATGCATATGCAATTGATCAATAAGAATATTGCATCAAAGTTTGTTGACTAAGATGTTAATCTAAGAAAAACATTGATGTCGTTAATAAAAGAAATGTCAGGTTGATTCAAAAAGAAGTTTAGCATTTTAAGGAAAGGTAGTTTAGCGAAAAACCTCGTAAGGAATTCTTGGTAACGACTATGTCACTAGAACGAGCGTTTCTGATTTCGAATCAAAAAATGATTTTTTGAATTGTTTTGTGGCAAACCCGAGATATTAAATTGAATAAACACCTTTTTCTGACGTAACACACTGGGTTACTTGCAACGAGTTTCTATTTACACCAAATCAATAGTAACTTGACAAACAAACGCTTCCGTAGGTTTGGAAGTAATATTGTCAAAATTAAAGTTTGAGTATGAGTAGTACAGCCAAACTTTCATTTTTTTTATGTTTTTAATTATGATTTATAATACTTCTCGCTTTTCTTGATTTGGTGTGAATAGAAACTGATGCTAGTTACCCAGATGTGTACAGTCAGGAAAACGGGTGATTTTATTCAAATGAGTATAACTTGGGTTTGGTATGCACAAATTTCAAAATTCTTTTTTTTTAATTTAGACCTTCGGAAATTGCTCTTTGCAATGATATATTACTTTACTGAGACTTTGTTTTAGATTTTGTTTACTAAACCACGACAAATCAGCCTGTATTAACGTTGTACGTATTTAGGGTTCCATCGAATAAAACAGACTTCTTAAGAATTGACTTGAATCTTTATTCTCATCGTGCCATAACAGCTGTGAAACCAACCAATTCTGATGAATACATTTTTGGAGATTATGGCCCTGACGAGCGACCAAGAAGTAGCGAATTTTCTTACAATGGTATATTTGTGAAATATTCCATTGATAATGAAAATGAAGTCATATTTATTGAAGGTCCACTACCTGAAAGTCTAACTGTTGAAGTATTCCGGGCCAATCGGGAAGAGTTACCCGCTATTACATATTCATATAACACTCCGCGTGGCGATATTTCACCTTATTACTGGGTGGTTACCGAAGGGGAATGCAGTGTCACCTGTGGAGTTGGTAAGTTTTGGGATTTACGTTATCAGTAATTCTCGGGATTGGGAATGGGAGACTGGAATAAAGAACATGCCTCCTGTATCCATTCACATCGGACCCAAGACCGCATGCCGAGTCAATGCGGGCACGGGTACAAAAAGCTGAACAGGCGCGCATGCGCAGCGCACGAGAGTTTGTTAGTTCACATGAAACTGTCCCCTTGATTCTTCTGTGCCAAGAGATATACTATACTCCTATACAACCCTCTCGGCGCTATTGCGACAGATTCCGCTGTACTGGCACGTACATTATTCATTCATTCATTCATTCATTCATTCATTCATTCGTTCATGCATTCAGGTACTCGTGTATTCTTTCATACTTTCATACATCACACATAAATACATCATCCATATACACACATACATACATTCACTCAAAATACCCTACTACTATTATGCTTGATTTCAACCCACTGGTTAGCTCCTATTTTTAGCAGATAAGGTGCGGAGGATAATTTAAGACGCATTTGCTGTTATAATTGTTCATTTACATGTTTGTTAGATATTTGAAAGCACTTATTCATAATATGGGTTGGTAATGATGACAGATTTATACAACTCTCTTAATTCCTTTAAAGTAATAATAGCACTTTTTTTAAGAGCGTCCCCAATTTTTCAAAAATTTTGAGATTTTTACACGGTTGCACTGGTAACTGGCTAGTAAACTATACATGTGAATGGTTAAGCTAGAAAATGTCTATATGTCGCAAACGAAGGAATTTTGTAATTAGAATAATTAATATCGGAGATCAAATTCAACGGCTGCTGGAAACGGCCTTCCAATATGAAATAGCCGGGAAATAGCGCCATGTACGTGTGTACGTTCATCCATTAGTTGTTTTATTGGTTCAGGAAAGTCAAGTTAGAGGTCATTCTCTTGAGGTGGCACTATTTCATCTTGGACGGACATAAACGTAGCATTTCCAGCTCTGCCGTTAAGTACAATCTGGGATCCCAATTCTAATTACAAAATCGCCTTATTTTATGATAAATACGCATTTTTTTAGCATTCTCGTTTGCAGGTGTAGTTTCCTAGACAATTACCAACGTAACTGTGCAAAAATATCAAATTTTGAAAATTGGGGAAGCTCTTCAAAAATGTGTTATTATTGCTTTAATTATATACCAAACCTGTGAAAGACATACGTCATTTCTGCAAGTCATAGCCAACAAATAATATAATAATAAAATAATAAAATGAATTTCTAATAGTAAACATTGTTTTGTTTCCATAAATGTAGTGTGCGTTGAGAAGTTATTAGTTCTTGTAATGTTCTTGGAATTGGGTTGACAATGAAGCAATATATTTTATTTATTATTTTACTAACACACCTAAAAACTATATATATATATATATATTTTTCAAATAGACAATGGGTCGGGCATCCCTATCCTATAACTTTAACGGACTTCTTTTTAGAAAGAATATTACAGTTTGAAAATTTGAATCAAATATGCGACTTATTTTTCTTAGGCTTCAGAGATCAAATTGCACAGTGTTTCTCCTCGTCGACTAATTCTGTAGTTGCCGATAACCTATGCAATTCAGCCTCAAGACCAGCTACAACTCGACAATCCTGCATTCTCAGCGCATGCCCATCTGGACAGAATAACTTTTGGAGAATCTCTAACGGCCCTTGTAGTGTGACATGTGGAAATGGTAAGAAATAAATCTGTAATTAAAGGGACACTGACACATTTTGCACAAAAGCCACCCTGTATCGTTTTTACATGTATTGACCCTCACCTGAAATGTATAAGCCTAACACAGATTCTTTTGACTGAAAAATAAGGGGAAAAAGTATGGAAATGACCAACGGACATCGAATTCCAACGGATATCGAATTAAAACAGGAGTCCTTCTAGGTGGTTATTATACTCCTTTTGGTGTAAAACTTTTTAATTTAATTTCTAATGGAGACAGGTAAGTGAAAACCTCATCTATTTAGACCATTTACTTTTACTCGGATGTAAAACATTTGGCCTTCTGTATGTTATTTAGAGTAACAATCCCCCTGCAAAATTTAGAATTTAAAGAGACACTAGCACATTTTTCATATAGGGCTCCCTGATTTTTTTGTCAATACTTTTTTTGGCATGTCTGTATCGCTTTTATACATGTGTTGACCCTCACCTGAAAATGAATAAGCCTAAAGCATTTTTGTGTGTAAATTTTGTATTAAAATCACTCCGGACTTGTCTTATTCCAATGGCTTAGGTTGCACAACTGAAACGCAAGTGTTGCACACCAAATAGCTATATGTATAAAGTAGCACGCTTCTCTGATATGCTTGAAGAGGTTCATCAGGTTTGATATTGAGGATTATTATTGGGATTATTTGTCAAAACCAGTGAAAACTTACTGTTTTGTCGACAGTTTCGCTGAATGATCACTCAGCTTCCTCAGGACTGATGTATTGGTCCATCTGCAGTAGAGCGGGAAATTTGACCTAAGGTCAACTTTTTCTCTTCTCCAGTGGTCTTGCAATTTAGCAGTGGATCATATACGTGACTTAAGTTGTAAGTGCCCTCGTCTCGGTTCATGACTTGATCTCCTCTCCTCCTAATCCAGTAGACCTTAGCGGAACACAACTGAAAAGGTGGGTTGTGAATATTTCCAAATACAAGCTTTCGCAGTCCCAGACCTCCGTTCTTGCGAAAGGGTTGAAATTTGCTGTCGCACCATCAGAATTGCCAGTTACAGATTACATAGTCGCCACAGAGCAAGCATGTTCCAAACTTCCGAATTCGGAAGCCACGGTCCTTCGTGCCGAAATAGCTGGCGCATTAAGGGAATCAAAACCACCCAAACCCAATATTACAAGGGAGGAACAAAAGGCTCTCAAAGAGTTGAAAAAAGAGAAATCAATAACCATCTTGCCGGCAGACACAGGAAAGGCCACTGTAGTAATGGACAGTGATGAATATGATAGTAAGATCAACAACATGCTTTCTGATACCAAAACATACGAAAAGTTGTCTTCAGATCCAACTAACAAGTATAAGAAACAGCTTATGACCATTTTAAGCAGATTGAAAGAGGACTCAAAAATTACCAAGGAACAATATGAATTTCTCAGACCGTCTGGGGAGGTGATTCCACGTCTCTACGCCACGCCCAAAATACACAAGCCTGACAATGCATTGAGACCCATAGTTGATTATACAGGGAGTATAGGCTATAATATATCAAGAGCCCTAGCAGATATCCTTGAACCAATAGTGGGTACTACAGAACATCATGTTAACAACTCTCATGATCTTGCACAGGAACTGGGTGAAGTATATTTGAATGAGGGGGAGATGTTTATATCTCACAACGTGGTATCATTGTTTATGAACACCCCGATTGACGAAACACTCAACATCATAAGAAACCGTCTTTCACAAGATAATGATATGAAAAATAGAACTTTACTTGAGGTCGATGACATCATGGAGTTGCTTCACTTCGTTTTGACTACGACTTACTTCCGCTTCAGAGGTGTCCTGTATAAACAAAAATTTGGGATCGCCATGGGATCGCCAGTGAGCCCAATAGCCGTTAATATCTACATGGAGTGGTTAGAACAGCAAGCCATCCACACAGCACCTCTTGATTGTAAACCGCGGCTATGGAAAGGATATGTCGATGACATTCTTGAAATTGTGAAAGTTGGTACAACACAAAAGCTTACCGACCATCTAAACCAAGTCGACCCAACGTCTAGCATCAAATTCACTTATGAAGAAGGACAGGAGGGAAAAATTCCATTTCTCGATACACTGATAATCAGAAAGCCAGACAACACTGTTAAGCTACTGGTCTACCGTAAAAAGACACATACAGACCAGTATCTGTCATTTGCTTCGCACCACCCCCTCCACCATAAACTTGGTGTCGTGCGTACCCTGCTGGATAGAAGTGAAAAGATAATTACAGAACACGAGGATAAGATCAAGGAAGAGTCTCACATAGAAAAGGCCCTCACAGGATGTGGCTACCCAAGTTGGGCTGTTGATAAGGTCAAGAAGCAAAGGTCTGAAAAAGCCTCCCACAAACATATAAAGAAAACCAAGACATCAAATGGGGACAAGAACAAAGGCATGGTGGTCATCCCTTATGTAGCAGGGACCTCTGAAAAGATCAGTAGAATATTTAAAAATCATCATATTTCTACAGCTATAAAACCGCATACTACCATCAGAAATATCCTGGTTGACCCAAAAGACAAACTGGATAAGGAGAAAAATACCAATGTGATTTATGAAATTCCCTGCAAAAGCTGTCCTCAATCATATATTGGGGAAACCAAAAGACAATTTGGTATCAGACTTAATGAACACAAAGTGGAAGCCGAAAAAATAGGTCAACAGAAATACACTAGAGCTAGAAGCAAAGAATCTCAATCTGAACTTAATAAATCGGCGATCACAGATCACGTGGCTAGGGCGAATCATGTGGTAGATTGGGATAATGCATCAGTTCTGGAGAGAGAAGGGGATCGCAAAGCTCGATGGATAAGGGAATAAATCTGGATCAGGAGGAGAGGAGATCAAGTCATGAACCGAGACGAGGGCACTTACAACTTAAATCACGTATATGATCCACTGCTAAATTGCAAGACCACTGGAGAAGAGAAAAAGTTGACCTTAGGTCAAATTTCCCGCTCTACTGCAGATGGATCAATACATCAGTCCTGAGGAAGCTGAGTGATCATTCAGCGAAACTGTCGACAAAACAGTAAGTTTTCACTGGTTTTGACAAATAATCCCAATAATAATAGCACGCTTCTCTCGAATACGGTGCTGACTGTGTCCGTGGGGTTGGATGAACAGGCGCGTTGATATATAGCGGTGCCACACATCAACATGGCAGCGCCCATGTCGCTGTCTTCAGCAAAATGTTCTACTAAAGTGATATCTTCATTTACAATACGTGCCTGTGTTAGTCTATGAGAGCTTCGCTTCAAGCAAGCTTATCATTAACCCTCAGGATACCGCAGGCGAATAGAGTTGCTCGAGAATCATTTTTTTTTTCAAAAAATTCAAAATTATAGAATGAGTCCAAACAAGCCCAGTCTTGAAGGGAACCTGTCATGCAAATATTGATAACGCTCTTATAATAGGCTATGTCAAAATAATAAGGGGCATGCGCACATTTCACACAAAATACAAAATTCCTTAAAATAGCTGAAATGGATAGATTGGGATTTGTATTAAACACTAAAAGCAGTTTCACACCAAGGAATATCAAAATACCAACCTACAAGGACCCTAAGCTTCAATTCGAAGTCATCGGTCATTTCCAGCTTTTTCCTTTCATTTTCAGTCAAAAGATCCAGGGTTTTAATACTTTTAATTTACATACAATTTGCACCTGTATCATATTAAAATACCTAGAAAGGGGTCATAAATTAGAGAATTCTATGGTGGAGAGTCCACCGGCCATCTGTCTTTTGGGCCCTTTCACAGAAGGTAAATTACGTTGAATGGACTTTTATTTGCCCTCCTGATCATCCAAGCATGCAAAAAATATAATACATGCACCTGGTTCACAATGTTCACCTGAAAATTTCAGATATTTCTGCAGGTGATCCTTTTGTATTCTCTGCATGCATGGGTTGTTCTGGAGGACAAGTCTGGCAAGGTTAATCTAGTGACCTCCAGTGAAAGCGCCCTATTGGTTCTCCACTGTGTGCTTCACGCACCATTTGTTTCAGCACAGTACCCAATAGCCTCGTCTACACGGTCACGGTTTATTCCGTATATGCTAGCAAGCTAGGTCACTCTTTTATGGGAGACTCACGGTTTCGTCACAAGGATAGATTGAATAACCATGATAAATAATTTGTTTGTCGTTGTTTGTAGGCGTTATACAGCAAATCATCGAATGTGTCTCGCCGTTATCTGGTTTAGTTGTTGCTGATAATCTTTGTGATTCTAGCACACGCCCAGATACCACTCGGCAGCCCTGTTTTCTTGCACCGTGTGCAGCCGTTTATAACTGGATTACTGCAGAGGGTCAGTGCAGCGTAACCTGTGGCTCTGGTAAGCGTATAACTTTTCCAGTAATCCCAGTGTGAAAGCAGATATAGTCCGCCGGGAGCCTTAGTCCGGGCTCCATAGACGATAACGGATTAAAGCGTGAAACTAATGTTGCGTGAAGAGTCAACTGAATTAAGTGCCCTATTTTTTACCGTTGTAACCAGACTACGAGTACGGCGGACTATGGTTACTTGACATAGACAAAAACGGAATAAAACGTGAAAGTAGTGTTGCCTTATACTTTACAAAGTCGGACCATGAGTCCACCAAATTATAATTCTTTTCACAGAAAGAACACTTCAATTATACTTTCCCACCTTAACACCACCCAAAGACCCACTGTACTGCCAAATTGCAATACCCTCACCCAAATGATTCTTAAAAGACACAGGCGCATTTTAAACTAACAAAATTCCTTCAATTTAGAGAATAAAGGAATGATTTTGGGAACTGGTATTCTCTTTACGACGAATTGAAACCAAGTCGCTACCATTATTTTAAGTGGTAGAACGAGGCCGGAGTGTGTCGCCGGTTTCAATTCGTCGTAAAGAGAGTACCGGTTCCCAAAATCATACCTTTATTCTCATTCTTAAACAGCTTTTTAATTTATGGTCATCTTTAACCCAATTTCACGATCCTTATCATGGCTAAAATACAAAAAGAAAGGACTGCCACCACCCAGTGACAAAAGTCGAACAACCCGTTGAACGCAACGAACATACGCAACGAGACGCAACGATTGCAGGCGCGCCCGAATTTAGCAAAACGCGGTATGACGCGAGCGCTTCAACCTTCAAATAACGTCAATACGCAGCGCGTACTACTTGGGTTCATTTGTCGACTTGAACCCGGGCATCAGCCAATGAAATCGCTTACATTTTCACAGCTGTTTAAGAATTTCTTTTAAACGACAAGACCTTGGATGATCAAAAATATTTTGCATACAAAAAATACCGTATCTAGGTACACACAAGTCAATAAAAGCATCCCATGTTTATATCCTTATTTAGATATGTGTGGGGTGTAAATTCCCCTAGGGACGGCTTCAAATCTCAACCGCCGGTTGACTGGCGCATCATGCAGTTGAACCATATTTCATTGGTTTATAACAATAGAAACCTGGCGGAATCCGCTAGCAACCGTGGATGAATTTGAAAGCAGCACCCCCCCCCCTCATACTCATTGATGATGATATCTTAGTAGCGTGTATGACGTATTTTTTTTCTCTACACGATTTATTGAAGTGAACGAAAACTACCAACATTTTCTATCCTTACCAAAGCCTTTCATCGTTGGTAGACCCCACTTGAAAGAATTCCACGGATAGCAGGTGTGAAGAGATGTGTATGTAAGTGGATGGATGGATGGATGGAAACTAATGTTGCGTGAAGAGTCAACTGAATTGAGTGCCCTATTCCTTACCGTTGTAGCCGGACTGTGAGGACGCCGGACTATAATTACTTCTACACCGGTACTACGACTATGCTGACCAGAACCTATCCAAGCCTGTTACCACCTTTCGCCGTTAGTTCACGCAGGCTATCTCCGGCCTCGTATCCAAAGCTCGAGTCGCTAGGAACTGCTCAATAGGGATTAGCAATAATTCAAAGCATTAAACCGTAAGCCTGAGCTATCCGTCTGGTACCACGAGGAGGTGGGGATTGGGCTGCCCGCTTACACTTACTTTGCCGGCGCGTTCGGACCTTACCAGACTTTTGCGTGCTTAAGCTTGTATTGCTTTTCTTGTGTTAACCCTCACCTGAAATGTGTTTAAAGCCTAAAACAGCTTCTTTTGACTGAAAAATAAAGGAAAAGGCTGGAGGAGACCAACTGGCTTTGAATTGAAACTGGTGCCCTTCCAGGTGGTTATTATATATTTCTTTTGGTGTAAAATTCTTAAAGTAATTTCTAAAAGAGCCACATAAGTGAAAACGTCGCCTATTTGGAGCACTTAAATTTACTTGGATGTAAAGAGTTGCCGTTGTGTATGTTATATATGGATGGATGGATGTGTGCATGTATGTGTATACGTAAGTATGTGTGCACCTATGTACGTATTTATGGATGGATATATGCAGGTTGAGGTCAGAATTGATGAGCGGGTGGTATTGGTTCAAAATTGTTATTATTTTTATGTTTAAGTTGGTGAAAACATGGATGAGTGGAAAAAGGTAACACCAAGGAGGACAATGATTGACGACTTGTAGGGGTCATCAGGTTAAGTCAAAATATATTATTTTGGGTAAAATATATGTTATTTGTTGAAGTTTCCCCACTCCCAAGTATCTTTTCCATTCAAATTTGGTAACAATAATAAGCGAGTTTAAATAAGGGTGACCTCAATGAGGTTCAAGTTAAAGGTCATGTAAGAGTCTAATTGGGTCAAAATAGGTAATTCTGGTTAAAGTTTGGCAGTTCAGATTACACGGAGTAGTCTGTGAGGTATCTAATTAATTTTATGCAGTTCTTTCATTCATACTTACCATTTAACTTTATTATTCACCTGCGCAGGGTTTCGCATGCAGTTTGTACGTTGTTTCTCTTCATCACTGAATACGCTAGTTGCCGACAGTTTATGCGATTCGTCTTCAAGACCAACCGAAACTCAGCAACCGTGCAATTTGGGAAATTGTCCTCCAGGTAAGAAAATAAAAAATAAAAATAAAAACACCTGTGTTAAATATTTGGAAAATTTTCTTGGCCAGTGAGCTTCTAAGAATGTTTGATTTATCTAAAATTAGGGCTGCATATCCAGGTTCATACGTTTTAAACATTCACCAACAAGAAAGACAAAGAGTATTGCTTCACATGATTAAAAAACTTTCCCGCCAACTCTTTAATTTAAAAAGTATACTTATAACAAAAATTACATTACACTTGTTTTTCAAATGATTATCACAAAAGTGGCAGACATGCATGGGGGTTTGACTACTAGTTTCGTTGTTGGTTAAAACCATGAAAACTCAATGATCCAAAATGAACTCTGGTCTTAAATCAGCCATCTTGACTTTCTTATCTGTGATTTTGAACATTATTATATCCTGCATTCTCTTTTGTAATATTGGGAATATTAATTTTGTTTTCCTATAATTATTTCCCTACCTTAATTGTTTGATAAGAATCTGGTGCAAATGTTTAATATTTTTTACCAAAGCAATGCTGAAGACAATGTTGCGCTATGTAAACGATACATCTTTGTGTGGCTGAAAATGGCCCGATAAGATAGACATAACTTATTCGCAAATAGACAAAACTTCTTCTCCCACAGACCATATTACACTAAATAAACGTCTTCCGAAAGCCTGTTTGTCCCTCTTCACAATCAATGAAAACATTTGATCTGAAATAACTCTTAATCATTTTAATTATTTTCATTCTGAATGAAGGCTTTTTTATTTGCTTATATTTCAATATAAAACGTACAAGTAGAATTTCGTATTTGCTCCTACACGAAATTAGAAATTTCACCTTTTTTGTACCAATGAAATAATTCTCTGTTGAATCCTTTCAGATGGGATATTTTGGGCAGAAAGCTTTACAACAGTGCAAAAAATAGGGGTTTTTATTTTTTAGGGACACCGTTAAACATTCAGATATCGTTGGCGGAAAGCTTTAGTGCAAAAATTTAGCTCTCAATTTTTAGGGACACTCTTAAACATTAAGCATTAATTGATTCCGGTAGCCTGTGATTATATTATGAATCAAATGATGAGCATGTCAAGTAGAGTATCAAATTTTGAGATATAAAAAATGGTTTCCAACAAAAGTACACACAGAAAAAAAAATAGAACTCTATCATAATTATGTAAAATTTTACTTAATTTAGGTAGAATTTATTTAATTTAGGTAAATTTTACTTAATTTAGGTAAAAATGTTTACTTAATTATTATAGAGTTCTATTTTTACATAGCTTGTGTATTTTTACATAACATTTTTCTCTGTGTATATTTCTATTGAAATATAGAATTATAACCACAAGGCCAGGCGCATAGCCATAACTGAAGTAAGTTAATTCTAGTAATGCGATTTTTTGTCTACTTTTTCCAGATGTAAATGAATGTGACAGCAATCCATGCAGAAATGGGGGTGTTTGTACAGATAGCGTCAATGCATACATATGCTCGTGTCCTGATGGATTTTTAGGAAGTAACTGCGAAACAAGTACGATATTTTCTTATTATGGAAGTATAATGAAAATGCATTCACCTTTCCTACATTGCATATACCCATACCGCTGATTTGAGTGAGAAGCAAATATGTTTGCTTCTCATTCACACTCAGTAGTCGGGCATGTATGGTACACCCCCCGTGCACCCCCCACAGAACTTACCCACACCAACTTTTTAGGTGCCTTTTAGGGTCCTAAAACACTTTTGGGATGTTAACAGTGAAAAAATCACGATGCTCTCGAGATATGCAAGATGGCCGCCATGATGGCTGCCAAAATTGGTCAAACTTGAAATATGGCTGCCAAAAGTAGTGAAATGTGAGAAAACTCGAATATTATCCAAAAATTTTGATGAAAGAATAAATGAGATGATCAGATAATGTTTTAATCCATAGAAACTAATTGAAAGCCTACTTGTGTTCTGTTTCAATGCCCTAAGTTCAAGATGGCCAGCAAAATGGTCTAATTTCAGAGGAAAAGTCATGCATTATTGGCTGAAAATACAAGTGGTAAATGATAACATAATCCATATTTAATTGGATTTTCCACCGCTGTAATACACACACACTTGGTATAAATAAATACACTTTCGATGGCAATACGGGTCTTTCTAACCAAACTGGTTCGATTAAGTCCCTACATCGTGTCCAACCATGTTCTGTAGGAGGCGGTATATCCTGAATCTGACCTATTCCAATGCGCTGTCCTGTAGTTTGCACGCTTGCTGTGAGGAAGCAGAGACATACTTGGTTATATAAATAAAAAGAAATACCATTCTGTTATAAATCTGGAAGTATCCCAAATAAAGCAAAATTATAAACATATAGACATTTTATATAGCGATTGTCCACCGCTATAAGACACACACACTTGGTATAAAGAAATACAATTTCGATGGCAATACGCGTCCTTCTAACCAAACTGGCTTGATAAAGCCTCCACATCGTGTCCAACCATGTTCTGTAGGAGGGGGTATATTCTGAATAGGCACATCTGGTCCTATTCCATTTGCACTGTCCTGTAATTTGCACGTCTGTTCACCTTTAGATGAGCTCCTAATGGTCTGACGATCATCAACCATCTTCTTAAGCATGATGGCCATTACTTTATTAACTTCCTTGACCTTGGGCAATTCATAGAGGAAGCATACAAATGTTTATCATCTATTACTCATCATCTACTTCAAAACTATCTCCCAACTTGGCAAAACACTCCTGATAACTTCAGATGTGCCTATTCAGGACATACCACTTCCTACAGACCTTGGTTGGACACGATGTGCAGACTTTATCGAGCCAGGTTGGTCAGAAGGACCCGTATTGCCATCAAGTCTTGCAGACACCTCTTGTCACATGAGGAAGTTATTGATGTGGATGAAGATGATCCATATCTGGCAGCATATATCAGCTTGTCTGGCATAAGCTGATCTTGTCCACACGGGGCCCGCTCCTGGCTGGTTTTGGTCTCCCCCTTTTTTGTTTAGGGGTGGGGTCAGGAAGAAAATGTCCTTCGTGTCTGCCATCTCAGCAAAGTCGGCCTTGAGTGCCAGTCGCTGCGGCGACACCCGGTGACATCAGCGCTTCTTAGCCAATGAGGCTTCCTGATCGCGTTCTTCAGGTTTTCTGGCACCATCTCCCGGGACATTTTTCGGCAGAGAGCAAGCCAGTGTGACGTGAGAAAATTTCCCTCCCACCCACCCAATGCTAAATTCTGGGTAGGGTGGGTGTGCCCCTGAAGGCGCAGATCTCTTCTGGGGTGTAGTTTGAGTGTAGGGCAGGCAGGGCGGGTACCCTGGTGGGCTGGAGTGATGCCACTAAGCACAACGTTGCACAGTACTGGTCAGCGTGGGAACTCGAGGTGTGAACAACTAAGGTGGTTTCTGTGGCAAAATGACAGTAGTATCGGCAATAATTTTTGCATATGGTTTGGGTTGTGTTTGAGGCAGATTCCACTCATATGAGGGAGTTGGCTTTGGAGCTGTTTGAGTCAGAGGCGCTTAGTGAAATAGAATATGAAGTCCTAAGCCTGTGCGGGTGGTTTTGATTGTTTAACTCCGCTTGCATGAGGGAGATAGCCGTGGATGCTTAGAAATTTAGAACATTGGTGTGGTTGTGATGGAATCAAGGTGAGTGTTGTGAATTGAGGCCCTTGTACGTTATGATGACTTATCGTTCGTATTATTTGTGGTATTGTAGAGATGGGCGGTGGCATCTTGTGTCTAGTAATGGCATTGCGGTGTTACACTGGGTATGTGATGTATATACTTGCTCTCTTGCCAGCTCCACTGCTTATTTTCCTTTGCTGTGGAGCACCACCACATTTTTTTAAAGGTTTGGTCAAGGGCCTTCTGTCATGTCTGTGGACAAAAATCGGATTGTTCCGATCTTGGTGACTATGACAGCAACTAAATCCCATGTAAGCTGCAGACAATCGCTATAAAAATGACTATAGGTTATTATTTTTGAGATACCTCCAGATTTATAACAAAGTGGTATTTCGTTTTATTTACACTGACAAGCGTGTGTTAAAGCGCTGACAATCGCTAAATAAAACGTCTATAGGTTATTATTTTGCTTTATTTGAGATATCTCTAGATTTATAACAAAATGGTATTTTTTTTATTTATACAACCAAGTGTGTCTCACAACAAGCGTGCAAATTACAGGACAGTGCAATGGAATAGGTCATAATCCGGATATACCGCCTCCTACAGAACATGGTTGGACACGATGTGGAGACTCTATCGAACCAGTTTGGTCAAAAGGACCCGTATTGCCATTGAAATTGTATGTCATTATACGAAGTGTGTGTGTTAAAGTGGTGGAAAATCCAATTAAATATGGATTACGTTATCATTTACTACAAGTATTTTCAGCCAATAATGCATGATTTTTCCTCTGAAATTAGACCATTTTGCTGGCCATCTTGAATTTAGTGCATTGAAACAGAACAAAAGTATGATTTAAATTAGTTTCTATGGAATAAAACATTATCTGATCATCTCATTTATTCTTTCATCAATTGTTTTGGCTAATATTCGCGTTTTCTCACAATTTACTACTTTTGGCGGCCATATTGGCCGCCATTTTGGATTTGAAGCATTAGAGCAAAACAAGAATACCAAAAATGAATTTGGGAGGGTTGAAAACATATAACTAACCATTTTATTTTATCTCGAGAGCATCGGGATTTTTTCACTGTTAACATCCCACAAGTGTTTTAGGACCCTAAAATGCTAAAAGGCACCTAAAAAAGTTGGTGTGGGTAAGTTCTGTGGGGGTGCACGGGGGTGTACCATACATACCCGACTACAGTGGATATAATGCAATGTAGGAAAGGTGACTAGATCTTCATTATGAAGTAAACGAGTAAACGAGATTTTTCTTATATTTTCGGGGTAATTTTTCTGAACATCCGGCTGCACACCCTCTACCAAAACACGAGACAGCATATTTAAACAGGAATTATTGTTTTAAAAAAATATTTAATTTCTCGAGTTTTGTTTTATAATTTCGAATTTTAGTAAATCGATTTTGCCATTGGCTTTAGTGCTTGAAATCGTATTACATTTAGACAACACGGTTCCAGGTTTGTGGGTGTTATCACGTCTCTACGTTGTCTACAACACACGTGTAAGCTTAACCTTGACCCTAAATCAAAGTTTAGTGGACTTATACTAGCGGAACTTCGTGTTCACTACCTATAGTTAATCAACTGGTTTAGATTGTGCCTTGCCATTTGATCTAATCCCACTTGGTCAAATGGCCATTTTGCCTAACTCCAAATAGTTAAATATTTTCGTGTCTAATAACCATTTATTCTAATAATTATATAGTTTAATAGCCATGAAGTCTCATATACCTTTGGTCTAAAACTCATATAAACCAATATCCATATTGTCTATAACCAATGTGAGCTAATGCCAATTGGTCTAATAAATACCCCATTTTCTTTAGTCCATTTGGTCTAAATAGCAATTGGTCTAATATCTATCTTTGTTCTAATACTCATCTGGTCTAATATCTATCTGGTCAAATGTCCATCTGGTCCACCTATATCCATGATATCTATAAATAAATGTTCAAGATCAATCATTTTGCTTTTAACTTCCAAATGAATATTAGACCAAATGGGTATTAGACCTGTGCCAAGGATAGCATTGCCAATGAAGGTGTAGGATCTCCGTCGAAAGTTATAGAGATTCGCGGTCGTATTTGTGAAGTGTGAGATGGTGTCCGATTTTGGATCATCGTTGCCAGTATCAAAACGGTACTCTGTAATAATCAAGGTTAGGCAAAATGGCCTTGTGTGCGTTTATTTTTACAAGCTCAGAAAAAGATAGTATACCGTGTACTCATCTTTTGAATTATTGTAATTAATGTAATGCGCTATAGAATTAGCCATTTATTAAGCGATTTAATAAAACGATAAAGAACCAAGATCTGCTTCAATTGACTTTTGACAGATATCAATGAGTGTGCAAGTAACCCATGCAGAAATGGAGGTACCTGCACAGACGGAATTAATAGTTACACCTGTTCTTGCATGACTGGGTTCTTTGGAACTGATTGTGAAATAAGTAAGATACTATCAAAACTATCATTAATTCATCTTATTATCTAATTTACACATCTACCACCATAAGATAAACATAATTTAATTGATCTAATTTACACTTCTTACACTAGAACGACTCTGAAGCAATAAAATACTAGATGCCTCTTGAACAGCATTCCTTTTAAAATTAATAATTATTTATTTGCTATTTTTCTAGCTCTCGATGTATGTGCCAGCAATCCATGCAGGAATGGTGGGATATGCATGGTAGGATTCAACGCATACACATGTTCCTGTGTTGCCGGATTTTCAGGGAGTAACTGTGCCATAAGTACGATATTGTATATTCATAAACAGTAGCAAACCAATGAAGCCGTTTAACTAACCAAATACGCGAATGGAGTGCGAGCGTATTGAAAAGGTCCAGTTGTACTCCGCGTACTGCGTAAGGTGCTTTTGAACGCGTGTGAATAGCGCAGGGCTGATTTATTTTCTCAGTGGGTAATTTGTTTTTCAAGCTAAATTATATTTTTAAAACAACTGTTTATCAATAATTAAGGCAAATTCTTTTGTTTTCTGTCGTGTATGAATAAAGTTAACCAATAACTGCGCATTTACCTTGACTCGAAAAATAGGACAAATCAATGCACTTGCACTGAATTTTGAACATCGATTTGTCCCATTTTTCTCGCAAGTAGTAAATTCGCAGTTATTAAACTAAAATAGCATCCAGCGACTCGTGTTACAAGTTCGTGGTTTTTATATGATTTTAAATTTACTCTAACACTTAGCACTCGCAATTAATGACATACATTATTTTGACAGTTGTTTTAATACCTATATCTGTGTTACCCTACAGATATCAATGAGTGTGCCAGTAATCCGTGCAGGAATGGTGGAACATGTGCAGATGGAATAAATTCATTCACTTGTTCCTGTCTGCCTGGATTTTTTGGAGTTATCTGTGAATCAAGTAGGTTGCTTAAATTATTGTGAGAGAAAATGTGTCTTGGCATTATACTCTAGTCCATTAAAACAAATAACTCTATAATCGTATTCTTTAATTCTGGGACACGGCGTACGCACAAAGAGCTTGATAAAAGCGTTCATGCATTCAACTTACGCACGACAACGCCCTACTGCGCCCTGCATTAAACGCGCTTTATTGCCGTTGTCAAGGACATTGGAAGATACGCTTCCAAGGTAAGGGTACGCACATACGCAGTATTTTGGTCGTTCGTGTCCCAGAATTAATGAATACGATTATAACAAAATATGTATGTTTGAGTATTTTTCACATGCATACATCTACACATTCGCACGCACACACACACTCGCTCTCGCACGAGAACACACACTCACACTCACGAAAGCTCGCTCTCACACACAGACACCACACACACGCGCGCACACTATATGGACAGCATATGATATTAAATCTCGTTTACCTATTTTTGACAGATATCAATGAGTGTGCAGGTAACCCATGCAGAAATGGAGGTACCTGTATAGACGGAATTAACAGTTACACCTGTTCTTGTATACCTGGGTTCTTTGGAACCAATTGTGAAATAAGTAAGTTGCCATTATATTTAGTTTTAAAATTTTCTCTAACACATACCTCTCGTAACTTAACACTTAAGTACCCAAGCTAAAAAAACTTCCCCTAGTGCCCAAGGGGGGGTTTCTAGGGACCCAACACAGATAACCACTTTCCCATGGGAGTTTGATCATGACACTAACACAAGTAAATGGGGGTCACGTAAGAACAATATATCCACAATAAAAATGAAAATCTGAACTTTGACCTATGACCTATGGCCAATTGAAATTGTCACTCTTCGAAAAAGAGTGGTTTGCACATTTCCATCCTCAGCAACTCCAATATAAGGTTTTGAACCAAAATAATTCATTATATCTTCTCTAGAATAACCAATTAAAATAACTATTGCAAATTATAGCCAAATTTATACCATCTTGTATTTTTCTCAGAAACTTCAAATTCACCTTGGTCTTTCCCATAGACTTACACAGTTAAGAGTATGGTCATGACAAAATTAAAATTGATGCTATCAGCATATAAAAGGTTATTTGATTAAAGTATTATTAATTATTAATTAATTGCCTCCTAAGGTATATATCTAAGCAAATAAATCCCAAGATTTAATTACTTTAATTTTTTAATTAGAAAAATATCTTGATTTTTTCACTTCCGTTAGTGCCCAAGGGGGGAGGGTTCCTAGGGACCCAACCTAATTATTCTAATGAAGCCGTGGGCGGATTTAAATTTTTTTTGTATGAGGAGGAGCGTATTCATAAATCAGACAATTAGCAAAAAAATCCTTGAAAAATTGGATTGCGTAACAGAGAAATCGCAAAAAAAATGTTGGGTACTATGGAACCCCCCCCCCTTGGGCACATAAGTGTTAAAAGTATACAATAATTGTACTTGACATACATTATTATTTTGACAGTTGCAAACCTATATTTTATCCTCAGATACCAATGAGTGCACCAGTAACCCATGTAGAAATGGCGGCACATGTACAGATGGAATTAATTCATTTACTTGTTCCTGTCTGCCTGGATTTTTAGGAAATAACTGTGAATCAGGTAACCTGCTTCAAATCAGTCTTGGCATTACACTCTAGTCAATTCAACCGTTAGCTCACAAAATATGTTTCAGACAGGAACACGTGAGCTTACGCACATACATACACACACATACACATACACACACACACACACAAACATACACACTCTTAGAATTCAGATACTAGTCTCCAGTACTTTGTTATGCTTGATGTGTTTTGTTCTGTAAAATATGACTTGGTGTTACCAAAGTCTTCTAAGAAGTGTGTCAAGACCGTCTTATTATCTCTGAAGTTATGGGACACCTCCCTTAGATGTCTCCTTAACAGCATTCTCTTAAATATTACATCCTGTGCATATGTACATATCGTCACGAATCTTACAAACAGGCCAATCGACCAAAAGTCACATTTCGAGATATCGGCGATTAAAGTTTTAGAGAATTATAAACTTGCATATCTAAAATTTGAAACATTTTAGGAAAATGATTTTATGTGTACATAGTGGACATTGAAACGTTCTTTATTTTGAGCACGCTTTCAATTCAAGTATCCTTTGTTTTCTTTGTTATAAAGTGATTGGTCTGTTTGCAAAAACTAAAAAACGTCCTCTGTTTCTATGTCAAAGGAGACGAATGCGCATTCGCCTGTTTGGCGTACTCAAAAAGAGTCGATCGGTCGCCTCAGACGGTGGTATTGAACATGCTAAACATGCTTTTGCCTGCGGAGGGCGCTAGAAATGACTATGCTTTTGTATGATTTTCTAGCCGTCATCATCTCTTACAGGCAAAATATGCCAATGAAGCTAGACAAGAGGACTGATGAGGTTCTATTTTTTTAATTTTGTAATTAGAATTGATTTAATCAAACTTAATACTTAATGTAAAATATATTACATCAAGCTATAAATATATTAATTTGAATGGAAACCTGTAAAAGCTGTATTTTACGGGGTTTTGTTAGCAGAATTGCTGCCAGAATTTTCTTGTAAAATGTATATTAGTTTTCCTGTAAACCTTAGTACTTAATAGTATAATTGAAAATTCATAATGTACGATAATGTTGATACTCGAAAAAAATCGAATAAAAGCTCCAGTTGTAGTCGTTTTATACGCCTGGTAAATTGGACACAAAATTTACAGTATTTTGCTGTATTTCCAAATTGCAGCATCGGCCTACGTGTGTAAGTACACTAAGGACATCCAAAGTGTATGTCTAACGTTTCAAACCCTGGGTTTTGTGAATTATTGGACATAATAACTTCCATAAACGTTAAGTGGAAAAGGTTGTGATTTATCTGTTTATTGCTTAAAGGTGTATATTTTGATACTTTTTGCAGAGTAAAAGGAATCAAAGATTACTATTTTATCAAGAAGAAAGCTTTATCTTACTATCAAGTCATTTATATTTGTATTAATTTTACGAGGCGTTCGGACGAAAATCATTTAATTCTCACTAACGAAAACTATAGGAAGAGTATATTGGCAATTAGTGTCAAATGATGTTTCCAAAAATCGTAAAAAACAAAGACTCCGGAGTGCCTATTGATACAATTTGAAATGAAATTGACATTCCCATGTATATTATTTTGTTTTTGTCACCAAACAGACCATTGCGTATATGTTTCACCTTTGGAGTCACAGCACTCGTACAGTATAGTTGAAAACTTTCTGCCAACAAAAACGAGCGAGTAAAAAACAACCCATTTTGAGGTTAAGATGGCAGTTTGCCGGCATTTCTACTGCGGTGCTCAATGGTTAACTTGTATTTCAAAGACTTCTGACGTTTAATTTCAATTCAAATTGCCAAAATTTCTGATTATCAAAGTGGTATTTATTGAAAATGCAGAATGATAATTTTCTCATATTAAACATCTTTCTTTATTGGAATTGAAAGGAAAATAATTTCCTATATCTACTCAATAAAATGAAGTGTAATCGGGTTGTATATTCAATTATATTGAGTAATTTCAATGAGTAATATTTTAATGTACCATTAATCGTGTATTATAATTGCGATGGCTGATAATGTGAATAATAATTTTTCTACATGCACTGCAAAAACTAGGGTGTTAAAATTAACACCGCTCGTGTTCTAGGAGGATCACACCAAGAGGATGTCAAAATTCAACACCTTTGGTGTTATTTTAACACCCTATTGTGTTGTTTTAACATCAAATAGTGTTAAAATAACACCAAGGGTGTTGAATTTTGACACCCTCTTGGTGTGGTCCTCCTAGAACACGGGCGGTGTTAATTTTAACACCCTATGTTTTGCAGTGTGTACTCAAAATCACATATACTTTATTGCGCTAATTTAGTAAGTACACAGAGAAATTATCACGTTAGTTTAATTATTAATCAACTAAGTTGCTGAAACTCAAAATAATATCGTAGGTATGTGGGGAAATATAGCAAAGAAAAGAGGAAACACGAAAAAAGATTTTGAGGTACTATGTTTTACATATCATTATTGTTCTTAATTTGCAAATTAATCATGTAAGTAACTTTTATAGATGTAAGCCTATCTAACTGAGAATCGAACCTGGGACCCTCTGATATGAACCCATTGAAATACCTAACAACGATACTATGCTACCTTATATACAGCGAATATATAAGAACATTGAATTTATATGCATTACTTTCCTTTCAAATTAATATATTGCAAATTAAAATGAATAAATATCATACCAAAACGTGAAAGGGTTTCAACAAGAAGTTTTTGAATTATCTATAAAAAAATGGAAGTGAAAATAAGTTACTACATTAGCGCTTGTTTGTGAACTTTCTGGTGTTACAAATTGTCTTGTTGTTATAACATTGAATTACTAACATAGCTGATTTGAATCTTTTTTACTTAATTACAGCTTCAACAATCAATTAATTTCCAGGAACAGGTGTAAACAATCAATTTCCAGGAACAGGTGTAAACTGAGTAATTGTTATTGTTTTTTGCACAATTTGCCGTAACTTAATACATGTATGTTTGTGTTAACATTTCTCAAATGAAATAAGGGTATTTGTGAAATTATTCTCATGAAACGTATGTTTTATGTCTAAAAACAAAAAAATAATAAAATAAAACTCAACTGGCGCGATTCAAAACTGAAGGTTCCTTTTGCCGTGCTCAGCGCCCAGATCGTCGCTTAGACAGTCAAGACATCTTACAATCTACGTCTAGTAAAGAACACAGCTAAAAATGCATATTTTTGTTTAAACATTACCACTACTAACATGCATCTTGTATTTGACGAAATGACGTGCGTTGTAAAACTTACAGTGGACTTCACAATAAAAAGGATCAGAAAAAGAATTATATACTTTGAATTATATCAACATTATTATGCACTATTATGGATTTTCAATTATAGGTTATTTACAGGAAAAATACTGTAAATCTTACAGGAAAACACTGGCAGCAATTCTGCCAACAAAATCCCATAAACTACAGCTTTTATAGTTTCCATCCAAATTTACTTTATATTTTACCGTTTAATGCATTATGTTTTACCAAAAATTAAAGATCCATGGGCCGATCGCTAATAGCCTCGTCCCCACACTGTAAAAAAATACTGTGAATTTTACAGGAAAATCCTGGAAGCAATTCTGCAAACAAATTACCGTAAAATTTACAGTATACTCTAAACATTAATTTAATCGAAACACTCAAAAACATATATATTTTTTGAGTTATTACAGAGATTGTGAACGTATGTAGAGTAAAAAAGCACTGACGAACACCCTAACTTAGTAGGCCTATCCACAAATTTTTGCAGTGCATATACTGTAAAATTGACAGTTGTAAAATGTATTACATCAAACTGTAAAATATACAGTAAATTTGAATGAAAACCTGTAAAAGCTGTATTTTTACGGGGTTTTGTTGGCAGAATTGCTGCCAGGATTTTCCTGTAAAATTTACAGTATTTTTTCCCCTGTATTTTTTAGTACTTAATCGTATAATTGAAGATTCATCGGCGTATAATAATGTTGTTACTCATTAAAATTCGAATAAAGGTTTCATTTTTAAATTTTGTCATTATAGGCCTGAAATATTGGGCATAACATTTACAGTACTTCCCTGTATTTCCAAATTAAAGCCAAATACTGTAATTTTTTACAGGATTTGCACTGTAATTTTTTACAGTGCAGGGACCACAGATTTTACCCGAAGTGGTCAAAATTTTGGTTATCAGAAGAAAGCTACTATTTTTCTCATTTACCCTGTGAAATATTAGTGCTAAATGATGTTTGGTTTGGATGTTATGAGCGAAAATATGCCCCATTTTGGTCGACCAATATTAGTTTTACATAGTACTCTATGGAGATTACAAAATAATGTTTTAGCTCTCATTTCAAAACGGGTTGAAATATCGGCGCGAAACTTTACAGATAGGGTTTTGAGGTGAAGGCCATACTATCAATATTATTAAACATTTATAGACTTATATGCACTGTAAAATTTTGTTTGACATTTGTGGATAGGCCTACTAAGTAAGTGTGTTCGTCAGTGCTTTTTATTTTCAACACATTCACGATCTCTGAACTCGCCAAATATATATTTTTCAGTGTTTTGATTGAATTAAATTTTACAGTATACTGTAATTTTCACAGTAATTGTTTGGCAGAATTGGTGTCAGTAAAATACTGCAAAAATTTATATTTTTAGTGTGGCAAAATCGTCTCAGATACAGCTTCACACATTGTGCTAATAAACTTCGACCAGACTTCTATATGATATCGTCATGAGCCTTCCAAACAGGCCAATCGACCATTTTGGCGAAATTGAGTTTTTTGCATATTATGATACTATATCACAAGCTCTTTTCATATACCAATTATTAAACAAAAATAACATTCAAATTTGTAGATATAATAGATTTTCACTTTTGGAAATCATACCCAAAAGCCAAATGAAAGTCTTCCAAACAGACCAATCTGTATTCGTCTGTTTGCTGTACCTGAAAACCACCGTGCGAC